>JAGFNQ010010583.1:195567-220574 GCA_024364735.1 Boesenbergia rotunda | reverse complement strand
CGTAACAATTGAAAATTACCAAAGAGCGTACCATAGTTTCTGATCCTGTCGCCGAGCGCGATGGAGCCGCAACCGGATGACGGTGTAGAGGGGCGTGACGTGGACGGTGACTAGATGTCCTCGCGCAGAATGGCAGCGGGCGCGGGGTGTCCTCTGAAGGATCGGAAGCAGGTGCCGCCGGATGAACCCTCGACCGATGGAGGTGGACCTGGGGAGGAAGATGACCGTTAGCAACCTAGCGGGAGACGTCCCGGCAAGGCACTCCGACGGTCAAGTCAGTACTCCGATGAACAAGGAAATAATGGAGCACTGGAGACGAGAGGTTTCGCGCGTACCTGATAATGAGGAGGGGAGTGGCTTATATAGCCGGGGAAAAGGACCAATTCTGACATGTGTCAGGACCTTCTGACAGGGTCAGAGGATATGGTATGGTTAGGTCGATTTGGGTATGACCTGTGTCAGGATCTTCTGACAGGATCAGAAGATATGGTATGGTTAGGTCGTTTTGAGTATGACCTGTGTCAGGCTTCTCTGACAGGGTCAGAGGATATGGTATGGTTATGTTGATTTGTAACCAACACTTTGTCGTATACTGTTTGTCTTATGTGAGGAAAAAGACAGGTTTCTGTAAATCTCGGACAGGCGGCGCCGGTCAGAGAATGTCAGTTCACACGAGTGGTGACAGCCTGTTATCGGCAGCTGGTGCAAGTGCATTCTGTCTTTATCCCAAGGTGATTCTGAGAGAGTGCCCGAGTGGACACAGGGACGGCACGCCCGACTGGATATCAAGCCTGCGTAAAGGACTGCCGGGCGGATGCACTCGGATGAACGAGTGTAAGCTTTAATGCGGTCGGCCGGGAATACCCGGCTAGACGAGGCATGTAAGCCTTAATGTGGTCGGCCGGGCTTGACCGGCCGGATGAACCGCCATATTTATTCTAACCAACCGCCCTGAGCCCGTCCGGCCGGCGGGGGCCCTGGGCCCGGCTAGGGTGTCAAGCTGGCTACCCGTACAATGACGTGGACCCCAAAACTGGCCAGGTCGTTTGCCACGCTGGCTGCCCATATGATGCCAAAGATAGGGCGGGATCAATAGCCTTCCCCTCAAGTCTAGTCAAAGGAGGCGATCAGTCCGACTGACTGGACTACAAGTGTGAACAACCATTCTGCGGCCGAGCGATTTTGCCCTTTTAATATCCAGCCGACTTAACACGATGCTCAACAGCTGGTGTTGAGTATGCTTGCCTTGTCCGGGCGGACGAAGATTGTTAGTCGAGAGGGGCGTGGGCCGCCACGCACCTGACTCTTTCTTAACGAGGTCGTCCGGCCGGACGAAGCATGATGAAGGAGCGTGGGCCGCCACGCATCCCCGACTAACCATTGACATGGTGAGGGTATCCGAGCGGATGAAGATTTTGACCAGAGGAACGTGGGCCGCCACGCGTCCTCGTAAATTATCCTGCGTAGGCGAAATAGTTATTCCCGACTGAAAAGAGCGTGGGCCGCCACGCGTCCGTATATTGTGAATGCGTCCGACCGGACGAACATTGATAGTTGATGAGAGATATGCTGAGTATGTTTGGGCGGGAGAGCGTTTGCCTTGAGTCGCAAGAAAGGTGGAGTGTCATGCGCCCCAGACGATTTTCTCGTGATTGCCCGAGTTAGTCAATTAATGGAGACGCGACATTCTAAGTCGAATGAGGTGATGTGACACGCCCGAGGCGACCGGCGCCTTAACGGCATCACCTTCGCTTTAATGGTCCGGGCCACGTGGCGCCCGCTGGTTGGCTGACCGGGATGCGATTTCTCTCCATGATTACGAGCTTTTAATGGCCATTAACGCGCGTAATTCTTTCTGCCACGCGGCAGCTTCCGACTGGCCGACACGACGACGCGCCCTGTCGCCGATGCAGGCGACGTCAGCACCTGCGGCGCGTCTTTTCGAGGCTGATTCGTGGGACGCTTCAATGGCATGGATGAGGCGATCTCCGTACACGTGGATCGCCATCGGACGGTCTCCCTTCCTTCGGCCTAACTATAAATAGGCCTCCATATTCACCGAAACCCTTATTTGCTCTTCCCTGTTCTCTCTTTACCTCGGTGCTTCTTGCTGTCTTCGCGTGCCGCCGCCGATTTCCTGCTTCTCCGTCTGTTTCATAATCCGCTTCGTCACCACCTACGGTCAGATTCTCCCCTTTTCTTCCCTTTCCTTCTGCTCCATGGCTGCCCCTGCGTGGTATACTTCCGTCGAGTCTACCCTTTACGACGAGACTGCCTCCGACCTCCGTCTGGCCTACAATATCCCGGAGAACTATCACATCGTCGTTCCTACCAAGGCCGACCGACCCCACAAGCCCCCGGCCGGCTTCTTTGTGTTTTTCCGGGACCAGCACATGTTCGGCCTGCGTTACCCTCTTCATCCCTTTATTGTAGAGTTCTGTAATTTCTTCCACGTGCCTATCTTCCAGCTTTCTCCCAATGTCGTTCGTATACTATGTAACCTAATAGTTCTCTTTACCCTTTATCGAGTCCCCCTCCGACCGGAGGTTCTTTATTTCTTTTATTACCCGAAGAAACAGGAGGCCGGGAATTTCTTTCTCCAAGCCCGGGCCAAACTATCCATAGTGGAGAATATTCCCTCCTCGAATAAGGGGTGGAAAGCTCATTTTTTCTTCATAAGCCCTCCGACCAGCCTTGGGTTCCCGATCGGATGGGTTGAAGACATGCCACCTATAGCTCCCTTAAGGAATTTTAAGTCCGACCCCTTATTTAAAACGGCGGTTTCGCTACTCGGGGGCCTCCGCTTCGACGGCATGAAACTTCTCAATGACGCCGTCTTGTACATGTTTGGGCTGAGCCGAGTGCCTGTCGCCCTGCCCGGCACCTTCTGTAAGTCATTTTTTGTTTCGTACTCCTTTTTTCCTAACTCAATATCCTATGATTTTGCAGCCGAGATGATGTGGGAGGCGGCCCTCGATGAGGCCCTGGGCCTGGCAGACGAAGAGTTAAACGCCCGAGCGGCTGAACAACTGCGCCTGCGCCAGGGCGGTCTGTCCGACCAGCCTCCGATTCCTGAGAGCGCGGAGCCCGCCCCTCAGGCTCCTGCCCAACCAGCGGCGACTGGTTCTAGGGAGCCGGTCGGCTCATCCAAATCTTCTGCCCCTGCAAGATCTTCCGGTAAGCAGAAGGTTCAGCCTACCCAGCAGAAGTCCCTGCCTTCCAAGCGGAAGGCCAGTGCTTCTATTCGTATAGAGGAACCGACGGAGGCAGGTCGGTCCTCTTCTGATTCTCCCGACCCGCAACCTTTGAAGAGGCGTCCGAGGACTTCTGCGTCGGGCTCTCAATCTCAACCTACAAAGGCCACTGCTAGCCCGGCTGGAGCGAGCCGGTCGGCTGGCGCACCGGATTCGCCTCGCTCGGGAGGACGCCGCTCGCAGCCGTGTGCCTATGGCGTATATCTCCCCTCGGTCGACCCAGCGGCCCCTGGTGAAGTCCAGCAGCGGCTTACCCTTTACGGGGAATTGGCGGACTGCTGGGAGCAGGGCATGAGGGAGGGGACTTCCAGGCCCCCGATCCGACTGGCCGACCAGTTCTTTCAGGACGCTACGCATGTAAGTCCGATGCTTTTGATGCTTAAATAACTTGCTTCTTTCTAACATTTTTATTGTAGTTTTGGGCCTCCTGCTCGAGCGTCGCCTATTCCTTGGTTATCAACACTAGGGGACGCCGAGCGGCCGAACGGCGGCTCGAGGAATTGGAGCTCCGCCAGTCGCACGCTAACCTTCCGGCCGGCGAGGAGGGTACAGCTATCCTCCGCTCGGAGATACTGGACCTTAAGGAAAAACTCCGTTCGGCTGAGGCGCTGCTGACGGAGGAAACCACCCGAGCGGAGGCAGCCGAGCGGGCGTATGCCCGATCTTCCTCCCTGCACGCAACCCTTGAGCAGGAGAGGAAGAAGGCTCTGGCCCTGCAGCGCCGTGCCCGCTTGGACCTCGACCAGAAGGCTGTCGAGGCCCAAGCCTTGAAGGCGGAGCTAGACAAGCTGATGAAGTCCTCGGAGGAGCTCCGGACGACCCTGAACGACAAAGAGCAGGAGCTGGCGACTCGGGAGTCTGACTTAAATGCCAAAGAGAAGGCTTTGGACATACGAGGAGACGAGCTCCATTTGTCTGAAGGAATGCTGGCCTCCCAAGCCGTTGCCCTGGAGGAGAAGGACAGGGAGCTAGCTAACCTCAGGGCGGAAATTGACAGCCTGAAGCTGCATCAAGCAGGCGAGCCCGCTCGGATGGACGCACATCGTCTGGCCTACATTAACTCTACAGAGTTCGGCAAGCAGTTGGGCAAGCGGACATCTGGTATGTTCCAGATGGGATTAAACAGCGCCGTTCTGCAGCTCCAAGAGAGCGGCCATCTGCCTGCCAACCTTCCTGCCAATGTCGTCCAAGTCAGCCGGGTGAAGGAGCTACTCCCTAAGGACTTCTTCCAGCCTTTTACTTAAATTTTAATCATGTAATTTTGAACCGCCGGTTGGGGCTCTCCTTTTTGTACGGCTTCCGAGCCAATTATCAATGAAAAAGTTTTTCCTTTGACGCGTTATTTTAGATAATGACTAAGTAAATGTTTCTGATCGACTAGCCGGGTGGGGGATTTGGATCACCCTAAACCCGACCAGAGAGCCGAATTAAGCGCAGGAAAAACGGTTGCGCAAGGTAGACGACTGGTTGATCTGACTGAGGGGTGTGGGTCGCCACACGCCCGGTCGGAGAACTAAACCAAGTTATGAAAAATGGCTATGTAAGTTAGCCTGATGATTGGTCCGATTGAGGGGTGTGGGTCGCCACACGCCCGGTCGGAGAACCAACCCAAGTTAGGAAAATGGCTACGTAACTTAGCCGGCTGGTCGGTCCGACTAAGGGGTGTGGGTCGCCACACGCCCGGTCGGGGAACCAAACCAGCCCATAAATATGTAAGGCTTCCCAGGCTTCTGGAGGGGCCAATCTTCCACGTGGGCCGCCACGCTTCCGACCGGGAACCAATCCAGGCTTCCGAGTGGGCTGACGCTTCCGGTCAGTCGCCGACTCAGGCTTCCAAAGGGAACCGATCTCCTGCGTGGGACGCCACGCATCCGACCGGAAACCTCTTCAGGCTTCTGGATGGACCAATCTTCCACGTGGGCCGCCACGCTTCCGACTGGGAACCAGTCCAGGCTTCCGAGTGGGCTGACGCTTCCGGTCAGTCGCCGACTCAGGCTTCCAAAGGGAACCGATCTTCTGCGTGGGACGCCACGCATCCGACCGGAACCTCTTCAGGCTTCTGGATGGACCAATCTTCCACGTGGGCCGCCACGCTTCCGACTGGGAACCAGTCCAGGCTTCCGAGTGGGCTGACGCTTCCGGTCAGTCGCCGACTCAGGCTTCCAAAGGGAACCGATCTCCTGCGTGGGACGCCACGCATCCGACCGGACACCTCTTCAGGCTTCTGGATGGACCAATCTTCCACGTGGGCCGCCACGCTTCCGACTGGGAACCAATCCAGGCTTCCGAGTGGGATGACGCTTCCGGTCAGTCGCCGACTCAGGCTTCCAAAGGGAACCGATCTTCTGCGTGGGACGCCACGCATCCGACCGGAAATCTCTTCAGGCTTCTGGATGGACCAATCTTCCACGTGGGCCGCCACGCTTCCGACTGGGAACCAGTCCAGGCTTCCGAGTGGGCTGACGCTTCCGGTCAGTCGCCGACTCAGGCTTCCAAAGGGAACCGATCTCCTGCGTGGGACGCCACGCATCCGACCGGAACCTCTTCAGGCTTCTGGATGGACCAATCTTCCACGTGGGCCGCCACGCTTCCGACTGGGAACCAATCCAGGCTTCCGAGTGGGATGACGCTTCCGGTCAGTCGCCGACTCAGGCTTCCAAAGGGAACCGATCTCCTGCGTGGGACGCCACGCATCCGACCGGAACCTCTTCAGGCTTCTGGATGGGCCAATCTTCCACGTGGGACGCCACGCTTCCGACTGGGAACCAATCCAGGCTTCCGAGTGGGCTGACGCTTCCGGTCAGTCGCCGACTCAGGCTTCCAAAGGGAACCGATCTTCTGCGTGGGACGCCACGCATCCGACCGGACACCGCTTTAGGCTTCCGGATGGGCCAATCTTCCACGTGGGACGCCACGCTTCCGACTGGGAACCAATCCAGGCTTCCGAGTGGGCTGACGCTTCCGGTCAGTCGCCGACTCAGGCTTCCAAAGGGAACCGATCTTCTGCGTGGGACGCCACGCATCCGACCGGACACCGCTTTAGGCTTCCGGATGGGCCAATCTTCCACGTGGGACGCCACGCTTCCGACTGGGAACCAATCCAGGCTTCCGAGTGGGCTGACGCTTCCGGTCAGTCGCCGACTCAGGCTTCTGGAGGGTACGACGCGTCAGACTGCGTCCCGTCCAGGTATGGCTTACCTTGTGTGGCCGACCGATAACCTCGGTCGGGAGAGCCTTTCGTTATATATAGAATGCCGTATTTTACAAGATTACATCACTCTAGGGCTCTCTGTACATTCGCAAGTGTAGGGAACTCCACGGTCGGTCAAGCCTTTTTCCATGTTCATCCTCCAAGTAGTAAGCGCCTGAGTGCAATTTCTTTACTACCTTGAAAGGCCCGCCCCACTGTGGTTGTAATTTGTTTACATCACCGACCGACTTTATACGCTTCCAGACAAGGTCCCCGGCATGAAACGAGCGCGGCCACACCTTCTGGTCGTATCTTTGTTTCATACGCTGACGGTACACGAACATCCGGGCGACCGCTTTTTCTCGGACTTCCTCAATGAGGTCAAGTTCTAAGTGCCTTCTTTCGTCATTCCCTTCGTCGTAGCTTATCCGCCGGTCAGATTCACAACCGACCTCGACCGGCACCACCGCCTGGCTGCCGTAGACTAGGTGGAAAGGCGTCTGCCCGGTCGCTTCTCTGGGTGTGGTTCTGTTTGCCCAAAGGACCCCGGGCAGCTGCTCCACCCCGAGTAGCGAAACCGCCGTAGAGTCTGGCAAGTTTCTTCAATGTCGGGGATTAGTTCTTCTGCCCGGGCAGTTTTGATCAGAATATCGTCTACGTATACTTCGACGTTACGCCCCATCTGTGATCGGAACACCTTGTTCATCATTCTTTGGTAGGTGGCACCCGCATTCTTGAGGCCGAACGGCATGACGGTGTAGCAGTAGGTGCCGTCAGCCGTGACGAAGCTAACCTTCTCCTGATCAGCAGCAGCCAGCGGGACTTGGTGGTATCCCTGGTACGCGTCCAGCATTGATATGAACTCGCTGCCGGCCGTCGAGTCTACCATTTGATCAATTCGCGGGAGCGGGTAGCAGTCTTTTGGGCATGCACGATTAAGGTCTCGGAAATCAATGCATACCCGCCACTTGTCGTTGGGTTTGGATACCAGCACCACATTGGCCAGCCAGGCCGGGAACTGGACCTCCCGGATGTGTCCTGCCTCCAATAGTCTTTCTACCTCCGCCTGGATGACTTTATTCTGAGCGGCGCTGTGGTCCCTCTTTCGCTGCTTCACTGGCCGCGCACCCGGGTGCACGTGCAATTGATGCTCTGCTACTTCTGGCCGGACTCCCTTTAAGTCTTTCACCGACCAGGCAAATACATCTTGATTCCGAGCGAGGGAGTCGATTAGGGATTGCTTCAGCTCCTCGGAAAGTCCTGCAGCAATTTGTATCTTGGTATCCTCCCGCCCGGGCAAAAGTTGTACCTCTTCTTTGTCCTCCCTCAATTCTGCCCAAGGGGAGGCTTGCACCATGTTGCAGCTGCTACCTGCCCGCCTTGCTTTCTGACCTCCCGAGCGGACATCATCAGCATAGCAGCGCCGGGCCACGGTCTGATTGCCCTTCACCTCGCCGACCCTGTCGCCGACCGGAAACTTCACCTTGAGGTAGTAGGTGGAGACTACCGCTTTGAATTTGTTGAGAGCCGGTCGACCGAGAATGGCGTTGTAGGCAGCTGGCACATCCACAATCAGAAACGTGGTCCACCATGTTCTCTTGAGTGGCTCTTCTCCAAGTGAGACGGCTAGCCGTATTTGTCCGATCGGCTGTACTTCGTTCCCCGTAAATCCGAACAGGGGAGTAGCCACCATCTCCAGCTGCGATAATTCAATTTGCAGTTGATCGAAAGCTCGTTTATATAAAATGTTTACCGAGCTGTCGGTGTCCACAATGGTGCGGTGGACTTCGTAGTTGGCGATGACCGCCGTGATGACCAGCTGGTCGTCGTGCGGCATCTCCAACCCTCGTAAATCCTGCGGCCCCCAGCTGATTTGGGGCCCTTGAGCTTGAGAGGTGCTGACTCCGACTTGGTGAATTTCCAGTCGGCGCACCTGCGTCTTTCTGGCTCGGTTGGAGTCGCCTTCGGTCGGGCCGCCGGAAATCACATTGACGCCTCCTCGGACGGCGTTCTGGTGATTCGCTTGATCTTCGTCAAGTTCCTCCGCCTCTTCCTGCTCGGGCTGAGGAAACAATTGCCGAGCGGCGGGGGTATCATGCCTTTGTCTTTGTTGGGCTGTGGCTCCCTGACCACGCCCACGCCCCTGCGGGGTTTGTCGTCCTTGGCCCCTGCCGAGTGGGGTCCGAGCTCTGCCGCCCGCTCGGCAGTCTTCCGTGTTGTGTGTGTTGCACTGGTGAAACGCACAATACGGTGCCCATCGGTTGGGCCAATTCCCCTGTGCCACCTGCACTTGCTGGGGTCTCATTCCCGGCCGATCAGCCGGTCGGGGACTGCGAATCGGTCCTCCTGGCGATCTGTTGTGTTGAGGTGCGGGTTGTGGGCTAACTATTACTTCCTTCCTCCGGGCGGCTTGCGCTTCCTCTACGTTGATATACTTAACAGCCTTCCCGAGCAGGCTGTCGAAATCCTTCGGTGGTTTCCTGATCAGGGATCGAAAGAAATCATCCTCTTGGAGCCCTTGTGAGAAGGCGGTGACCAGCACTTCGGGCGTGGTATTGGGCACCTCGATAGCTACTCCATTGAACCTCTGGATGTAGGCCCGGAGTGATTCTTTCGGACCTTGCTTCAGCGCTAACAAATTGAGGCTGGTCTTATGATGCCTCCGACTGCTTGCAAAATGTTACAGGAACAGCCGCTTCACTTCTGCGAAACTCCCGACTGATCCGCTCGGGAGTCCATCGAACCATCGTTGAGCCTGCCCGGAGAGGGTTGTCAGGAAAGCGCGGCATTTGACGCCCTCCGGGTATTGGTGCAGCTGGGCGGCGCTCTCGAACTTCATGACGTGTTCCTCAGGGTCGCTGGCCCCCGAATACTCAGGCATGGTGAAGAATCGCAGATGCTTGGGAACGGGGTCCCCAAGAATTTGTGGAGAGAAAGGGCTGTGAGTCGGGCGGGCCGCCGCGGGGTCGGCCAACCCCTTTCCTTTATCGGGGCGCGCCTGATGTGCCCGGCTGGACGCTGAAGCTTCGGTCGGGGCCGATTGGGCCTCGTTCCGAAAAAGTGCTTGGGGAAATTTAGGAATGAAGGGGTCGGGCTGAACAGCCATACCTTCCGCATTTCCCCGCATAGAGGGCCCAGGGAGCCGGGCTCCCTGACTACCGGTTGGCGGATGCGATTGTTGTGCCTTCTGTGTCCGGACAGCCATCAGCATTTCGTATTCTTCTGGCGAAAGAGTAACCGTCAGTGGATTGGGGTTTTCCATTCTTCGCTCTCGATCAGGCTGCAAAGCCCTCCTTCTAGCGCCAAATTGATCCTGTCGCCGAGCGCGATGGAGCCGCAACCGGATGACGGTGTAGAGGGGCGTGACGTGGACGGTGACTAGATGTCCTCGCGCAGAATGGCAGCGGGCGCGGGGTGTCCTCTGAAGGATCGGAAGCAGGTGCCGTCGGATGAACCCTCGACCGGATGGAGGTGGACCTGGGGAGGAAGATGACCGTTAGCAACCTAGCTGGGAGACGTCCCGGCAAGGCACTCCGACGGTCAAGTCAGTACTCCGATGATCAAGGAAAATAATGGAGCACTGGAGACGAGAGGTTTCGCGCGTACCTGATAATGAGGAGGGGAGTGGCTTATATAGCCGGGGAAAAGGACCAATTCTGACATGTGCCAGGACCTTCTGACAGGATCAGAGGATATGGTATGGTTAGGTCGATTTGGGTATGACCTGTGTCAGGATCTTCTGACAGGATCAGAAGATATGGTATGGTTAGGTCGTTTTGAGTATGACCTGTGTCAGGCTTCTCTGACAGGGTCAGAGGATATGGTATGGTTATGTTGATTTGTAACCAACACTTTGTCGTATACTGTTTGTCTTATGTGAGGAAAAAGACAAGTTTCTGTAAATCTCGGACAGGCGGCGCCGGTCAAATGTCAGTTCACACGAGTGGTGACAGCCTGTTATTGGCAGCTGGTGCAAGTGCATTCTGTCTTTATCCCAAGGTGATTCTGAGAGAGTGCCCGAGTGGACACAGGGACGGCACGCCCGACTGGATATCAAGCCTGCGTAAAGGACTGCCGGGCGGATGCACTCGGATGAACGAGTGTAAGCTTTAATGCGGTCGGCCGGGAATACCCGGCTAGACGAGGCATGTAAGCCTTAATGTGGTCGGCCGGGCTTGACCGGCTGGATGAACCGCCATATTTATTCTAACCAACCGCCCTGAGCCCGTCCGGCCGGCGGGGGCCCTGGGCCCGGCTAGGGTGTCAAGCTGGCTACCCGTACAATGATGTGGACCCCAAAACTGGCCAGGTCGTTTGCCACGCTGGCTGCCCATATGATGCCAAAGATAAGGCGGGATCAGTTTCTATTTTACCAAAGGGCGCAGGCCTTTATGTGATCTTCTTCTTATACCCCTCCTTCTAACTACTGTCTTTCACTTTCTCTCTCTCAGTAACAATTTTTGAGGCGTCTACACATGCTTTCTCAGACTTTTATTTTAAAATAATATATTATGGAATCGGCGCTAAACACGTAAGGTAAAAATTAAAAAAAACGAAGACGAAGAGAAATTAATACTGCTAACGTTCATGCTCATCCAACGTGATAAATATAGTAAATAATAAATAAATAATTTTTATATTTAATTAATAGAAATTAATATATTAAATAATAATTAATAAATCTATTAATATATAAAAAAATTTAAAAAAAACGTCGCTGAAATAATAAATAACACGTGGGCCTGAAATCTATTGATTTCAGGCCCACGCTAGGCCTGAAAATTTTTTTTTCAGACCCACGTTGGGCCTGAAATCTTTTGATTCAGGCCCGACGTGGACTCAAATTTTTTTTCTATTTTAAAAATATATTAATACATAAAAAAACCTATCAAAACACTTAATTTCAGATTAAAACGCAATGTCTGAAGTCATGCTAGGTGGGCCTGACCACTGATGTGATGTCCATCAGTGGGTTTTGGTCAAAACCCACTAATATGGCTAAACTACTCCTATTGCATTGGTGATATCTAATATATAGATGTTTGGACACCTAAAACATCATCTCCTACATCTAACCTCTCTATTCATATGGAGTTTTCAGAAAGCCAGATATGAAAGGTCCATAAGTGGGTTTTGGTCAAAACCCACTGATATTTCAAACCTACTCATATTTCATTGGTGATATCTAATATATAGATGTTTGGACACCTAAAACATCATCTCCTACCTCTACCGTCTCTATTCATATGGAGTTTTCAGAAATCCAGATATGGGAGGTCAATCAGTGGGTTTTGGTCATAACCCATTGATATTTCTAAACTACTCCTATTTCATTGGTGATATCTAATATATAGATGTTTGGACACCGAAAACATCATCTCCTACCTCTACCCTCTCTATTCATATGGAGTTTTCAGAAATCTAGATATGGTAGGTCCATCAGTGGGTTTTGGTCAAAACCCACTGATGGACCTCCAATATCTGGATTTCTGTAAACCCTATATCAATAGACAGGGTTGACATAGGAGAAGATGTTTTAGGTATCCAACCATCTATATATTAGATATCACCAATATAATAAGAATAGTTTAGAAATATCAGTGAGTTTTGACCAAAACCCACTGATGGACCTCCAATATCTGGATTTCTGTAAACCCTATATCAATAGACAGGATTGACATAGGAGAAGATATTTTAGGTATCCAACCATCTATATATTAGATATCACCAATATAATAAGAGTAGTTTAGAAATATCAGTGAGTTTTGACCAAAACCCACTGATGGACCTCCCATATCTGGATTTCTGAAAACTCCATATGAATAGAGAGGGTAGAGGTAGGAGATGATGTTTTAGGTGTCCAAACATCTATATATTAGATATCACCAATGTAATAGGAGTAGTTTAGAAATATCAGTGAGTTTTGACCAAAACCCACTGATGGACCTACCATATCTGGATTTCTGAAAACTCCATATGAATAAAGAGGTTAGAGGTAGGAGATGATGTTTTAGATGTCCAACCATCTATATATTAGATATCACCAATGTAATAGGAGTAGTTTAGAAATATCAGTGAGTTTTGACCAAAACCCACTGATGGACCTACCATATCTGGATTTCTGAAAACTCCATATGAATAGAAAGGGTAGAGGTAGGAGATGATGTTTTAGGTGTCCAAACATCTATATATTAGATATCACCAATGTAATAGGAGTAGTTTAGAAATATCAGTGAGTTTTGACCAAAACCCACTGATGGACCTACCATATCTGGATTTCTGAAAACTCCATATGAATAGAGAGGGTAGAGGTAGGAGATGATGTTTTAGGTGTCCAAACATCTATATATTAGATATCACCAATGTAATAGGAGTAGTTTAGAAATATCAGTGAGTTTTGACCAAAACCCACTGATGGACCTACCATATCTGGATTTCTGAAAACTCTATATGAATAGAGAGGGTAGAGGTAAGAGATGATGTTTTAGGTGTCCAAACATCTATATATTAGATATCACCAATGAAATATGAGTAGGTTTGAAATATCAGTGGGTTTTGACCAAAACCCACTGATGGACCTTCCATATCTGGATTTCTGAAAACTCCATATGAATAGAGAGGTTAGAGGTAGGAGATGATGTTTTAGGTGTCCAAACATTTATATATTAGATATCACTAATGTAATAGGAGTAGTTTAGCCATATCAGTGGGTTTTGACCAAAACCCACTGATGGACATCAAATCTATGTTCAGGCCCTCCTAGCATGACTTCAAACCTTCCGTTTTAATCTGAAATTAAGTGTTTTGATAGGTTTTTTTATATATTAATATATTTTTAAAATAGAAAAAAAATTTGAGTCCACGTTGAACCTGAATCAAAAGATTTCAGGCCCAACGTGGGTCTGAAATAAAAAATTTCAGGCCTACGTTGGGTCTGAAATATTTTTATTTCAGGCCCACGTGTTTTTTTTTTTATTTCTGCGACATTTTTTTTCAATTTTTTTATATATTAATATATTTATTAATTATTATTTAATATATTAATTTCTATTAATTAAATATAAAAATCATTTATTTATTATTTACTATATTTATCATGTTGGATGAGCATGAACGTTAGCAGTATTAATTTCTCTTCATCTTCATTTTTTTAATTTTTACCTTACGTATTTAGCGCCGATTCCATAATATATTATTTTAAAGTAAAAGTCTAAAAAAGCATGTGCAGACGTCTCGAAAATTATTACTGAAAGAGAGAAAGAGAAATACAGTAGTTAGAAGGAGGGGTATAAGAGGAAGTTCATATAAAGACCTGCGCCCTTTGGTAAAATAGAAATCATGATGCGCCCTTTGGTAATTTTCAATTGTTACGTACGCCCTTTGATAAATTGTCGTTTATAAAAAGATAGGAATGTAACAAGCTTACTATTCTTAGAGAATAAAAGCACGAAGATGATTAAACTAAATACAATATACCATCAATGGGAAATTCGAAGTCGAGCACAATTGTTTGTGGCAAAGTTCATTAGAAGTCAGTGTTTCGGAGGGAGGTGAGAATATAACACTTGAAAGTTAATAAAAAAGCATTGGCTCAAGGCTTTCTTTTATAGGCCGTAATCAATCTATCAATCGCATTGGAAACTAAATCCAAATCCGGTCGATCTATCTACCAATCCCCATGATTAGTCTATTGATCCGGCCTTGGTCTAGTTCCCTTCCGCCACACCAACTCATTGATGATGATCCTCTACCACGTCAACGTCGTCGTCCTTATCCTTGATTGATCCCTCTGCCACGTCATTTGGTCAAACTCCATCTGTTTGCCATGTTAGTAGGATGGTCCTTATACTATGTCACGTTAGCAATTCGAACTTAATCCAATTCACGTCAGATGTCACATCAACACGCAGAAGAACTTCCATGACACATCAGTGTTCAGTCGACCGAACCAGCCTTTTATGAGATTGTAAACAAGCCAAGTCGATCGAAGCTTTGGGGTGTTCCAACTTATTTGATAAGGTAACTGAGCTAAGCCGAGCTTAAAATAAATCAAGTCATTGAAATCATTGTTCAAGCTTGGCTTGGTTTATTTATTTTTATTAACTTGAGCTTGATTTAAGTTGGCTAGCTCTCAATTTAAGCTTGTCTGATTATTTAAAATGTTTGAATGGTTTGATTGATTATTGAGCATGATAATTCAAACTTTTTTTGATCATTTTAAAAGTTTTTTATTTATTTAACATGTTGATAAGAGTTTTATTAATGAACATTGTTTACAAATATTATTCATAAATATTGTTCAGGAGTATTGACCATGAACATTATTTGTTGGATTGAGAAAGCACTAGAGGGGGTGAATAACATGCTTCGTATGCATTAAAAAATCATTCGAAAAATCAAAGACATGCAGTGGAATATTAAGAATAGAGTAGAAGGAGACACTTTGGTTTTACTTGGTTCATAGCCTCTTGGCTATTACTCCAAGGCTCACAGTTATTTGACCACTTTTGGTGGGCAATCATTAACAACCTTCTTCTCAAAGAGAAGAAGACTTACTTCTTTTACAAAGATAGGGTTTGGTAACAATCTTAGCGACCCTTTGAAATGAAACCATACAAAAGAAACAATAATATTAAAAAAAACTAACTATGCATTAATAAATGCTAGGCTCATTTGAGCTCATAGAGGTATCATGGCATTGTTGCGTAATTAGAGCTTGAGTATTGTAGTGTTTCAAAGTCAAAGAGGCATAGAACAACTTTTGGGAATGATGTGAAAGTTGTCTTTAAGCTACTATTCGAGACTTCTTTTATAGAGTATTCCCAATGCTTGGACTTACCTCACGCACCTCCACCATGGCTTTTTCATACACCTCCGTTGGTTAGCTATCCAACTTCGGGCTCCTAGATCCCTTCCAGGTACCTATGTTGGTGCAGTTTACATTAATAATCAAACTCAGGTTTTGATATGCGACAAAAGGTTAAAATTATATGTAGTGTTCTTATCTATTTACCAAATGTACAGGATTGAAAAACTTGATAGGATATGACACCAGGCTAAAGTCCAGTTAGGTCTGGAAGACCTAATAGCTGGCAGGAAGACCAAATAGGTTGATATTTTATAGGAAGTCAAGTTAAGTTTGTGGGACATGACAACTGGCTTAAGTCTATATGGGGCTTTTGGCAGGAAGATTGTGGGTCAAGAGTTAAGTAAAGTCTACGAATGGTAAGTCGAGGTAAGTAGAGGAGATTTGGTCAAAACCACTGATATTTCTAAACTACTCCTATTTGATTGGTGATATCTAATATACATATGTTTGGACACCTAAAACATCATCTCCTACCTCTAACCTCTCTATTCATATGGAGTTTTCAGAAATCCAGATATGGGAGGTCCATCAGTGGGTTTTGGTCAAAACTCACTGATATTTCTAAACTACTTCTATTTCATAGGTGATATCTAATATATAGATGTTTGGACACCTAAAATATCATCTCCTACCTCTACCCTCTCTATTCATATGGATTTTTCAAAAATCCAGATATGGGAGGTCCATCAGTGGGTTTTGGTCAAAACCCACTGATATTTCTAAACTACTCTTATTTGATTGGTGATATCTAATATATACATGTTTGGACACCTAAAACATCATCTCCTACCTCTAACCTCTCTATTCATATGGAGTTTTCAGAAATCCAGATATGGGAGGTCCATCAATGGGTTTTGATCAAAACTCACTGATATTTCTAAACTACTCCTATTTCATTGGTGATATCTAATATATAGATGTTTGGACACCTAAAACATCATCTCCTACCTCTACCCTCTCTATTCATATGGATTTTTCAAAAATCCAGATATGGGAGGTCCATCAGTGGATTTTGGTCAAAACCCACTAATATTTCTAAACTACTCCTATTTGATTGGTGATATCGAATATATAGATGTTTGGACACCTAAAACATCATCTCCTACCTCTAACCTCTCTATTCATATGGAGTTTTCAGAAATCCAGATATGGGAGGTCCATCAGTGGGTTTTGGTTAAAACTCACTGATATTTCTAAACTACTCCTATTTCATTGGTGATATCTAATATATAGATGTTTGGACACCTAAAACATCATCTCCTACCTCTACCCTCTCTATTCATATGCATTTTTCAGAAATCCAGATATGGGAGGTCCATCAGTGGGTTTTGGTCAAAACTCACTGATGGATCTACCATATCTGGATTTCTGAAAACTCCATATGAATAGAGAGGGTAGAGGTAAGAGATGATGTTTTAGGTGTCCAAACATCTATATATTAGATATCACCAATCAAATAGGAGTAGATTAGAATATCAGTGGGTTTTGACCAAAATCCACTGATGGACCTCCCATATCTGGATTTTTGAAAAATTCATATGAATAGAGAGGGTAGAGGTAGGAGATGATGTTTTAGGTGTCCAAACATCTATATATTAGATATCATCAATGAAATAGGAGTAGTTTAGAAATATCAGTGAGTTTTGACCAAAACTCACTGATGGACCTCCAATATCTGGATTTCAGAAAACTCCTTATGAATAGAGAGGTTAGAGGTAAGAGATGATGCTTTAGATGTCCAAACATCAATATATTAGAGATCACCAATCAAATAGGAGTAGTTTAGAAATATCAGTGGTTTTGGCCAAAACCCACTGATGGACATTACATCTATGTTCAGGACCTCCTAGCGTGACTTCAGACCCTGCGTTTTAATCTAAAATTAAGTGTTTTGATAGGTTTTTTATATATTAATATATTTTTAAAAAAGAAAAAAAATTGAGTTCACGTCGAGCCTGAATCAAAAGATTTTAGGCCTAACGTGGGCCTGAAATATTTTTATTTTAGGCCCACACTGGGCCTGAAATATTTTTATTTTAGGCCCACACTGGGCCTGAAATATTTTTATTTCAGGCCCAGCGTAGGCCTGAAATAAAATATTTCAGGCCCACATTTTTTTTTGATTTCTGCCTTTTTTTGAAATTTTTTTACGTGTTTTGTTATTTCTGCAAACGTTTTTTTTTTTGAATTTTTTTACTTTTTTTTTATTTCTACAAATGTTTTTTTGAATTTTTTTTATATATTAATATATTTATTAAATATTATTTAATATATTAATTTCTATTAATTAAATATAAAAATTATTTATTTATGTTTTTAAATCACGTTGGATAAGTTATTTTTAATTGAAATATTTTTTTAATTTTTACCTTATGTTTTTAACGCTGATTTTATAATATATTATTTTAAAATAAAAGTCTGAAAAAGTACATGCTATCGTCTCGAACTTTATTATTGAGAGAGAAAAAGAAAAAGACAGCAGTTAGAAGGAAGGGTATAAGAGGAAGTACATATAAAGGCCTGCGCCCTTTGGTAAAATAGAAACCATGGTATGCTCTTTAGTAATTTTTGATTTTTAGGTACGTCCTTTGATAAATTATCGTATCTCATAACATGTGGCACCGAATGAATGGAAAAGTGAATAAGTGATTGTTACCTCTGGCGTCTTAAATGTCCTCATTCAATATATAGGGGGCAGCTATAACGACGATTGATTTTAGTCGACTGATTTCTTTATTAGTCCATACGAGGATGATGAATAAAAATGTAGCGTCCGACGTGAAAATGCTTTTTTAGCAGTTATATAAACCTCGAAAAAATAATTGCAAATGATTCTGAATTCTCTCTCGCGCACACAGTTTTCGATTCCATCAAATTCTATATTATTTCTTTTGCTTGTTTTAGTTTTATATTTTAAGTAAATTCTAATTTGAATTTAGGAGTGGCCTTTATGATCTTTCTCAGATGTCATTCTAATTTTATATTGAAGTGCTTTTCAGTGATCTCAGCATCCTCGCCAATAATTTCCAGAGGGCATGGGTGGCGGACCGGCTGGGCTCTTAGCCATCATGACGACTAAGTACAGTAGTTAATTTACCGAGAAAATAAGATGAAAAAGCTTATAACTAATCTAATAAATTATAATAAAGAAAAATAATACAGTAGTAAATTTTCCGAAATACTAATTAAGAATAAGCCCGATAAGGATGGATAGTTAATTTACCGAGAGAATAAGATGAAAAAGCTTATAACTAATCTAATAAATTATAATAAAGAAAAATAATACAGTAGTAAATTTTCTGAAATACTAATTAAGAATAAGCCTGATAAGGATGGATCATTAGATTTAGATAGAATAAGGAGTGTTTGGGAAAGCTTCTGCTAGCTGTTTTTTAGATTCTAACTATATAAAAATATTTTTGAGTGTTTGTGAATACCAAATTCTATTTTAACTTCTATAACTTTTAGCCAAAAGCTAGAAGTAAAAATTTAATACTTTTTCCTGCTTCTACTTTTTTACTTATAGTCTAGAATTAAAAATAGACATTTATATCCTTAATAATTTATCATTTTACATAATTGTCACCAAAGTTTTTAAATAAAATTTTATATTTTCATATAATTTATATATTCATAATTTTATTTATAAATTTTTATAAATTTATATAAATTTGTCATTTTTTTATATTTTTTTATTAATTATATATTTTTTAAGCATATATATTATTTAAAAAATTAATTTTGATATAATATTCAAAATATAATAATAAATATATAAAACATTATTGATGGTGTATCAAAATTATATTTAGATAATTAAAAATAATAATTTATATAGTTTAAGGATATTGTTGTCATTTAACTAAAAATTAAGCTTGGAAGTAATTATTCACCAAACACTCAAACTTTACCTCGTATCAGTTTTTAGCTTCTATTTCCAAACACTCCATGCTTTAGCTTCTCACTGACTTCAAGATAATCTCTACAAGAATCACTTTTCAAAAAGCAAAAGTTCTCCCAAACACTCCTTAAGTCACATCGATATTAACACGTGGAAGTTATAATATCTATCTATCTATTAATATCTATACAATACAGTTTTATATGCAGACATGGATTCACAGAGAGTTTAGGATTCCCACCTAAATCGAATATAAATTTTCTAAATAAAAAATTTATAATTAAAAATACAAATTCAAAAAAAAATATATATAATTATAAATCTTAAAAAGAAAAATTCATATCTTAATCCAAAATTAAAATTTTTAAAAATAATTTATCAAATTCAAAATTATAATTTCAAATTTTAATTTAAAATTTCCAAAATTAAAATTTTAAATAAGTTATAATGATTACAATAAAGTACATAAAAAAATAAATTTAATTTAATTTTAATAAAATATAGGTTTTTAGCTTCCCTTGAATTGATGTAAGAAAAATGATAGTCCCATATCTAAAGTTACCAAGGCGAATTACACACAGAGCAATTATAAAAATGGACAAAGAACTATAAAGCAACTCATACCTTTCTCGGTCTTTTGGCTAAGATCAAGTGTAGTATATGTTCTTATCAATTTAATATCTGATATTTGGGTCACTGGTCCACTGTGATATTAAATTAATTTTTATATGGGGGATGACCCATCACAGTAGCTTGCTACTAGGGTTTTCATGTGTCGCCTGTGTGTTGCACTATAGTACAGGCCTGACACACCCCTATCAAAGCAAAGTAAATTTTATATCGCATCCGCATCCACATCCACCACCCTTATTAAACTTATAATCGTCATTAATATCTTATATTATAAAAATATAATACTATATCTTATATTGACATGTATCCATAATGAAATAAAATTACTTTTTATTTTTATTTTTTATTTAATAATAAAAATTGATATATATATATATATTATCACTAACATGTTATTTGAATTGTGTAAGATTTACATGTATCGCACAGGTACTATACTAGTTTGAATAGAATTATAAATTAATGTGAATGGATATTATAATATCCCTATATTAACAATCTTCAATTCTTTAAACATAATTAATAAACATTTTTTAAAAAAAATTAAAAATTTTAGATATAAAAATAAAAATGACTAAATACATAATGAAATCTATAAATAATCAATGTTAATATTTGTTTCGGAAGGCGTTGTCGACGATAGCCGGTCACTGAGGATTGGCCCCGGCGAAGGTTGCTATGTCGCCGAGGAACGACGGAACCCTACGAGAGTAACAAAAGCATTAGGGGACAGGTCGGCTGGGTCCGGCGGAGTCCACTCCGACGCTCAAGTTAGTAGGGTAGCCGAACGATGGGGTCAATGAAAGGAAATGTGCAGAGATGAGAGATCGTACCCCCTTACCGGAGGGATTGAACTACCTTTTATACCCGGGCAGGCCGACTGATCGTGCCTCCCTTATGGCGGTCACGTTTTCGAGATTCAGGCCGCGTCCGTCGTTTTCGGTGATAGAGGGATATTCTTTTGAAATAGTTCGCTTCATTATCACTCTTTCTTTAGTTGCAGCCCTCGGGGCTCCCGAGGTCGGTAATTGCGGGGACTCTGCATCCAGAGGCGGGCTCAAGGGTCTTCAGGTTCGCTATTTCCTGTAATGCTCTCGGGGTCCTCCCTCTCGGGGAAGGGCCCGACCTTCCCGAGTGCGACCCGCGACGGAGGGCTCGGGGCCCGAGATTAAAGGTTACGCTAAGTCTCGATTTTTTCATCCCCTATATCAAGCACGGGTTTTTCAATCCTATCGATATTAAAATAAATATGAGTGTGTTAATAAAATAAAGATGATAATATAATAAATACATGGTATCCTATTTTAAAAAGTGATATATAAATGAATACGAATGCTCTTATATTTTATCTCGTATAACATTCATTAATATATAATCATACTCATCTTTTTCATCTACCGTAATTTAATTGATCGAAGGGACATGTGGCGCCCTCTTCTGTCCGTGATTTCATTCGTGACTGAGTATGAGTCGGGGCGTTCGAAATTTAACAGGATGCCTCATGCGCTTGATGACACCGTTGATAGAAGGAGACGCAGCATATCCCCTCTTAATTGGTTTATTAAACCATGATATCAAAGAGTTATATGTTGGTTGCCTCCGGGACTACGATGTGATAGTAAAATGATTAGTCGTTATCTTAAATATCCGTGGTTCATTCTCCAAGTATGGTTTATTTATAGAAATTTTTTCTCCAAATAGAACGTGAACCCTGGGACGTTGGAATTCTAGATTGCCCACCGCTAGTACTTCCCGATGTATTTTAATGGCCGGTGAAAAACTTCTATAGTGCCGGATCAACAATCGTTCGAGATTGAAAAAACCTCGTTAATCATTACGTTGGTTGACGTCTCTCACGGATTGAGCGCGGTAAATTACATAAAACTCCCTAATCCCCATTTGATCTTTGCATGCACTTCCCATTTGAGATTTTTTTTTCATTCACTCCCTGATGGATTGAGTATAAAAGAGTGAAAATTGAATATACATCAGTGAAAATTAAGTATAAAAGAGTGAAACTTGAGTATAAAAGAGTGAAAATTGAGTACACAATTTTTGATGTGGTGGATGCAACCTTATATACATAAATTTCTAACTTTTATACTCAACTTTCTTCAAATAATAATCACAAAACTGTCTTGTCAATCCCATCAGAGACTGCATGTAAAGAAAATTTTCAATAAGGATTGCATGTAAAAAAAAAATTTGGGATTGGAGAGTTTAAGAAAATTTTCCCTATTTAATATTTATATGGATTTTTTTAATAGTATTGGGGATAATTTTTATAATAAAATATCTCATTAAATAATTAATTTTTCTCCTGCAAAAATTATTATTTTTTTATAACTATATTTATCGTGGAATTGATTATACTAAGGGGCGTTTGGTTTGGGGTAATAGGGACTAGGGAATGGGAATGGATGGTAATCATTCCCATTAACACTGTTTAGTAACTGTCAATGGGAATGAAAATAAGGGAATCATTCCCTCATTTTCATTCCCTACTCCCCCCTCATCAATCAAATTCCTCAATCATTCCTTCCTTTTCATATATCCAAAACACTCCTTTTTTATTTTTTATATTTCATTTTACTATTTCATTTTATATTATCTCATTTTACTTTCTCTCTCTACATTTTAAAATTTCTCTCTACGTATTTATTCTTTCTCTCTCTACATTTTCTATTATTTTCTCTCTCTACCTTTCTGATCTCATTTTCTCTTTATTTATTTTCAATATTACTTTCTCTCTCTACCTCTCATATTATAATTTATCTATCTTAATTTTTCACTTTTTTTTATATTTTCCATATCACTTTTTCTCTACATTTTCTATATCACTTTCTCTCTCTACATTCTCTATATCACTTTCTCTCTCTATCTTTCTCATCTCATTCTCTCTCTATATATTTTGTTAATCACTTTCTCTCTCTACCTCTCTTATCATAATTTATTTATCAATTTTTTTATATTTCATATATCACTTTCTCTCTTTACATTTTCTATATCACTTTCTCTCTCTACCCTCTCATCTCACTTTCTCTCTATATAATTTCAATATCACTTTCTCTCTCTACCCCTCTTATTATAATTTATCTATCTTTATTTTTTACTTTTTCACTATATTTTCTATATTACTTTCTCTCTCTACATTTTCTATATCACTCTCTCTACCTCTCTCATCTCATTTTCTCTCTCTATATATTTTCTATATCACTTTTTCTCTATATTTTCTATATCACTTTCTCTCTCAATATTTGCTATATCACTTTCTCTCTCTATCTTTCTCATCTCATTCTCTCTCTGTATATTTTGTTAATCACTTTCTCTCTCTATCTCTCTTATCATAATTTATTTATCATTATTTATAATTTTTTCTGTATATTTCATATATCACTTTCTCTCTCTACATTTTCTATATCCCTTTCTCTCTCTACCCTCTCATCTCATTTTCTCTCTATATAATTTGAATATCACTTTCTCTCTCTATCCCTCTTATTATAATTTATTTATCCTTATTTTTTACTTTTTCTCTATATTTTCTATATTACTTTCTCTCTCTACATTTTTATGGATTCCCATTACTAAAGTTAAACTGAACCAAACATCATCAATAACAATAATTTTTATTCCAGGATTTGAACCAAACACTATCAATGGAATCATGATTTCCATTTCCATTGACCCCTCAATGAATCCCATTACCATTCCGATTAATAAATTTGAACAAACACCCCCTAAATCGTTTAAAAAGAGCATCGTTTGTTCCAATGTTTTATTCGACGTAATCGGGGACCAATTGGCTGAATGTTAGAACAGTGCGCGGCTACTGATTTTTTTCTTAAGTAAAATTTAAAAAAAAATCTAGTTTAAAAAAAATTTTAAATCTGCAAGAGTTTAAAAATAATTAATTAATATCTATAATATTATAATATACATCATTAAAATAATTTTAATATACTAAAAATAATGTAATACAATTTGAATATTTATCTTTGCCTACATATTGTTCTTTCAGTCTATTTTGCTTTATAAGAATCTGGTTCCATGTGGAAAATATTTGAGGATGATGAGGGGGAGATCGCTCGTGTGCGGACCTTAGGCATATTCAATGTAGGCGTCTCGATTCATTAATAAGGAGTTTTTTTTTTAATTTTTTGAGATATATTTAGTATTTAAAATTTTAGAATTTAGAAATTATGTTATATTAAATTTAAGTCAATAATATTTTCTCCTAGTGTTGAGGCTTCTCTCTTGAATTATAATATTCAAAATAATAAATTCTAAATACTAACCGATATATTATACATATTTAACATTTAAAATTATAGGATTTAAGAATTAAGTTATAGCGGATTTAAATTAATAAGATTTTTTCCTAGAGTTCAGGCTTCTCTCTTGGGTTAAAGTATTCGGGATAATAAATTTTAGATTTTAACGGATATATTATAAATTAAATAATTATTTAAGGAATTATTTATTTAAAAAATAAAAAAATCAGACGCTTGATTTAATCCAAGCGCCTGATTCGCTGGTGCGCAGACAGTCTGTAACGGAGCAATGTTCTATATATAAAGAGAGAGTTTTGATATACTGCGCACTTTCGCGTTCACGACTATGCGTGACACCCGACTCTAATTGATTCACCAATTGATTAGAGGCACCAATTGTTTGGTGAATTGATTGAGACGCCTCGTGATCGAGATGTCTATGTGTGTCCGACCGCCTAGTCCCGACCCAAACTATAACTCGGGGGATTCGTGAACCTAGGGGAACTAGGGGACTAAATTTTGACCAGATTACAGTCGGAATCCGACCACAATTGATCACGACGCTATACCTCAAATCGATTCGAAGTGTTACGACGTGCCTCAATCGATTGAGGCATGCGCTCAATCGAGGCACCAATCGATTGGTGAACCAATTGATTGACCCTCCCAGTTGATTAGGAGACAGGCACACACAGGCGCATGGGGTAAGACGCAGTATATCATTTTCATATATATATATATATTGTCACGCCCCGAGACCCAGGAGCCGCTGATCCAATAGAAAATCGGACAGCACCTCCCCTGCCCGGCGGACAATTTACACATACATACAACATAATAGACATCACCACGCAGTTTAATTTGGCCTCAGGCCTCCAAAATATATAAA
>JAGFNQ010010583.1:136202-191926 GCA_024364735.1 Boesenbergia rotunda | reverse complement strand
GTAATCGCCTTTATAGTCCACCCAGTTACGGGTGACGTTTGACGAAGCCAAAGTACGTAACTCCTTATGTAGGGAACTATGGTAACTTCAGGTCGAGGACTATAGTCATACTAATAGTCACATGAGAAAGTATATGACACTCATATAACGATCCATGATACTTACTCATGCGGGCCATTCAGTATACATTCTCTAATGTATACCCATGTGTCAACTTGATATCTCATATCCATGACTTGTGAGATCAAGTCATCATGTTGACTACATGCTAGTCTCTATGCATTAACATTGTCCTTGAATGTTAATACTTGACTAGGAATAATTAAGAGTAGTGTTCTCTATATCATCTCACTATCGATTCAACTAATCGATTGATATAGATAAGAACCTTCTACTCAAGGACGTTATTATACTAAGTTATTTGGCACCATACACATAAGCACAATAACCATAAGAAATGCCTTTATATATAAGAAATATATATACAAGAATATGATACAATGAGTCCAAAAAGTAATCATCATATGATTGGCTCTAGGGCTCTCACTAACAGTTTGTTCAGTCCTTAACTAACCATTCCTAAATCTAAGCATGGTAAATTGTAGGAATTTTAAATAAACAATCAATCAAGCAATTGCAATCACGAATTAAATTCTTATCTAATAATGAATATTGTTTTCAGTTTGGCTCCCCCTGGACTGAAGCCACGGTGATGGTTAGGCAAGATGTGAATCTTGTCCTTGGGGATCCAATACTGATTTGATCCAGTTGGTTTGTTCAAGTATAGTTTAGGTACCCATGCCTGAATTTTACCTCTGGACTGATTCAATACAGCAAAGTAAGATCTTTGCCGGGATTTGGTTCTATAGCCGAGTCCGGATCGATTTAGAACTGATTTCTGTTTTCCAAGGATCATGTCAAGACCCTTGGAACCAGATGTAAATCGTTCTAAAGCTGATCTAAGATCCTTAACCTGAGCTTTCAGGGAGGAGTTCTCCTTTTCAAGTTTTTCAACTTGAGTAGGAGTTCCTTCCTGAACCTTCTCGGTTAAGGGTTTAGAGTCAGCTCCCTCTTTCAGGAGTTTTACTTCCTGTCGGAGGGATTCGACTCGGAGTTTGGCTTTTGCCAAATCTCGAGAAAGATATGAAATTAATTCACTTAATTGACATCTATTGAAACCACTTACCTTGATTTCGCCGTCTTCTGAAAAGGTCAGCTTGCCGTCGTCCTATTCTGATTCTGACTCAGTCTCGACTTTTTCTGAGGCGGTCAGGGCTAGTAGGTTTGACTGGGGTGCTTCTTCTTCTTCTTCTGAGGAAGATTCGTCCCAGGTTGCTTGGAGTGCCTTTTTTCATCTTGTCTTCTTGGACTCCTTTAGATTTGGACATTCTGTCTTGTAGTGGCCCTTCTTCTTGCACTCGTAGCAGGTTACGTTGGGCTTGTTTTTGTCATTCGCGGGTTCAGCTGGTTCGTCCTTTCTTCGACTGATTTTCCGTTTGTTGGTTCGGTTCTTCAGCTCCTTGTAGTAGCTTCGGGCTAGTCGGACCAGCTTAGTTTGATCTCCTTCTTCGTCTTCTGAGTCTGAGTCTGAGTTAGACTCGGGTTCAGGTTCAGGCTTCTTCTTTGTTGTCCTTCCAGTTTTACCTACAATGAAGGCAATACCTTTCTCGACCATATTGGTGTTAGTTTGTTCGTGCAGTTCTAGTTCGGAAAACAATTCGTCTAATTTTATTTTTGAAAGATCCCTTGAGACCTTGTATGCATCTACCATAGATGCCCACAAGGTGTTTCTAGGGAAAGCGTTTAAGGCGTACCTTATTAAGTCATGGTTTTCAACCTTGTGACCTATAGTGTGAAGACCGTTCATCAACTCTTGGATTCGTGCGTGGAGCTGGGCTGCTGTTTCGTTGTCGGCCATCTTGATGGTGTAGAGTTTGTTCAGAAGCAGATCCCTCTTACTGATCCGAGTATCTGATGTCCCTTCGTGCAGCTCGATCAGTTTTGCCCAAAGCTCCTTGGCACTGTTGAAGGGGCCCACTCGGTTCAGCTCTTCTTTCGTCAATCCGCATTGCAGAGTCTGAGTTGCTTTTGCGTCGGCTTCTATTTTGCGCTTCAGAGCGGTGTCCCATTCTGAGTAGCTTTGAGGTAGTCCTTCGGAGTTTTTGGGGATCTCCAGGCCGGACTGGATGATGATCCACATGTCCACCTGAGTTTTCAGGTGGACCTCCATACGACTTTTCCAGTAAAAAAAATCTTCTCCACTGAAAAGTGGAGGTCTGGTGGTGCTAAATCCTTCTTGCATGACCATTTAATCTGAAACAGAAAACTTAACAGAAAACAAATTTTCCAAGACTAGGTCTTGGATTAGTAGTGCTGGATGAATAAAATAACGAGGGGTGTTGCACCAACCTCGCTTAACGAAAAAAAATCGAACGAACTATTTAACGAAAATTAAAAAAAATAGAAAATAAAGATCCGAAAAAAATATTTCAAACTGGTGGTTGCACCAGGTTTGAACTTCCCCGCTCTGATACCTCTTGTTGGATCGAGAAAACCGATAGAGAGGGGGAGGGGTGAATATCGGAAATCGCTTTTCGGAAAATTTTAGAGCAAATACGCAGCGGAAGATTAAAGAAAAAAACAACACAAAGACACAGTCGATTTTACTTGGTTCGGAGCCTGGGGCGACTCCTACTCCAAGGCCCACGGTCGTTGACCGTTTACTTTGGGCAATTCTATATTAGGCGCAAATAGTTTACAAAAAGGTATTACAGAATTAAGTACAGTAAACTTAAATCGCTCTTTTACCGACGTCCGGAGTAGATCGACTTTTTCGGAGCAGCGGGACGTCGTCGGCTCGAGTTGGAAGGATTCCTAGGCGAAGCGCGAGAGCAGAAGAGCGTAGAAGCGTTGATTGGAAGTTGTTGCTGAAGCTTGGGGTCGAGGGCCCTTTATATAGGGCTTGGGGGCGCCCGGGACGTCGGGGGCGCCCCCCCACGTGTCACTCGATCCGGAAATGTCTCGGTCGCGTCTGATCCCTTTATCTTCGGGAACCGCTTTGACCGGGGCGCCCAGAGCGCTGGGGGCGCCCGGGTTGACGGGGTCAAACTCTATCCCTTGGCTTCGCGAGGGTGCGCTTCGGCAGCTTGCGCTTGGGGGCGCCCGAGGCGCTGGGGGAGCCCGGGAGCACGGGGGCGCCCGGTCCAGTAGCTATTCGAAGCCTTTTTCTCTTGACTTGTTTTGTATGCACCTTGGGGGCGCCCGGGACACTCCGGGCGCCCTACTCAGCCACTGCCTCACTCCTTTGAGGCTATCTGAGCTGCAGACACTCCTTCCTTTGGTCCTGCATCCAGGGTTAGTCCAAAACACAATAAAGCAATAAAATATTTGTTTATATAGCCTTAGCTGTCTTGGTTCTGACTTTGGGTCTCCAAAATGGAACCCTAGGTCGAACCGACGCCTACTGTTCCCTCGACGGGGAACGCGTCCTCACCTACTCCTCTCGGGAGAATGTACCTGATGCCAACCGCTCCTTTGGTTGGACTTTTGCCTGACGGTCCTTTGCTAGGTCTTGGATACTGGCAGTCCTTTGCCAGTTGCCTAGCAGTCCTTCGCTAGGGCTTTGATACTGGCAGTCCTTCGCCAGTTGCCTAGCAGTCCTTCGCTAGGGCTTAGATACTGGCAGCCCTTCGCCAGTTGCCTAGCAGTCCTTCGCTAGGGCTTGGATACTGACAGTCCTTCGCTAGGTGCCTAGCATTCCTTCGCTAGGACTTTGTCTCTGCACACTAGAGTAACTTATTAGAAGACAAGTAAGACTTATCTTTTGACCTCTGTTGCCATTATCAAAACACAGGTTTGACTTGGGTGCATTCTGCACCAACATTGAGCTCATTTGGTTAATGGGTCTACTTGGAGATCAAGAAACACAAAGATTGATAAGAGAATGATACGATCTATGCCTCATGGATCAATCTAGATAACGAGGATAGAATGACCAAGTTATACAAGATAATATACACAGAAAGGTTAGGTCAGATCTCGACATTCTCGTGACTTGGGTAGCAATGATGTATTGCTAGATGTCCCTCATTACATATGTATCTAAAATGATTTTAGAGACATTGTCAATATTATGAGAGCCTATTTGTCACACATAAAGAACATATTAATTTGGAGATAAATTTATTTTAGTTTGACTAAAATATGATGAACCTTAAGATTATAGGGTTAAGTCTAATCCAAATTAGATTCATGGAGTTAGACTCGAATAAATCCAACCTTTGCATTATTGGATCAAGTCTAATTCGAATTAGACTCATTGGATTAGACTCAACTACTAATGAGGATTAATGTCAATTTATAGAGATTAATGGAGCATTAATGAAACGGAGACCAAGAGGCAAAAATCTTTTGTATTCATTGGATGAGTACAAAACCAATTTAAAAAAAATAGAAATGGTGAATGAAGATAGTCTACCTCTTCGTCTACTCTTGGTCGAACCTTTTCTTCTTCTCTTGGCAGAACCATCTAAGTTGTTAAAACAACGAAGATGGTTCTTCTTCGAAAATGAGTTTGTGCAATGAATGTGGAACGTGTTTGTGTGGATACTGATAGAGGCGCGACTATTCTGATCGTCCTATGATTTGCTGAATCAAAGTTGTTGCCAGGATTGTACCATTCACGCAACAAAGGATTGTATATTATATTCACATGGATCTCTGGAGATTATTTTTCCGCTGAATATGTATGTTTTTTTCATTAAATGCTCCTTACAACAAGCTACTATCTCTTATAATGAAATGCAAGTATAATACAGTTATCGACAACAAAGAGTAGAATATATATGTAGGTTGTCGAAGAGCCTCTTGGTATAGCAGTAGTACCACTTCACGAATTGAGCTACATAGAATGATTTGTAGAGAGATTCGATTATCAGCCTTAGATCTCGAGCTCTTTTTATAAGTTTTTTAACCAATCGATCAAACTTTTTTCAATCGACTGATCCCTAGAATTCTCCCAGCTTTGCATCTAGGTTCACAATCTATCCAGATCATATCTTCCACGAAATCAGCCTTTTTTGGTCGACCAACTCCATGTTCAGTCGACTGAACATCTGAATTTCCTTTTGTTATTTGATCCAATCTTATTTGATCTTCGCTTACTATATGTGTTCGATCGACCGACTCCCTATTCAGTCGACCAAACTCTATTATTTCCTTTGCTGCTTGATCTGATGTTATCTATTCTTTGATAACCAAATATAATCGATCGACTGATCATGTTTTCGATTGACTGAAACAATATTTCCTTCTTTGCCTTGATTAAAATCTAATATGATCGTACCTTACAGGATTGGTCAACTAAACCACTTTATTTGGTCGATCGAACCTTATGACCAACTCAAATTTTTTTCTATAAAATAAAGTTAGCACAACAAGAGTAATAATTATGTCCTACAAAATAAAGTTAGAAACAATATAATCATGCACAAATGAATCTGACAGTTAGGACTATTTGATCTAGACTTAGAAAGATCCGTTGGATTTTTTAGTCAAAACGCCTAAGGTTACCCCTATTAGGATAGATTCTCATGTCTCCCAAAACAAAAGACCTCTCCAGGACTTTCCTTACTTACCTATTAAATATTCTGTCTGACTGACCTATTTGGACTTCTTTCTTTTGCTTAATGTTTGATCGTCCTACCAGGACACTCCTTACTTAATGTCTGGTTTAGTTGACTCATCAAGTGCTTGCTAGATCAACTCATCTGATCTTCTACCTAGTGTCTGGTTCTTCTGATTCACTAAGATTCCTTGCCTAGTGTTTGATCATCATGACCCACTAGGTCTTTCCGATACCTAATGTCTGATCTTCCTGAACTATTAAGACTTTCCATGTTAAGTGACCTGCATACTTAACTCACATATTAAACATATAATGTCAAACTTTAAACCCTTTGTCAGACATCAAAATACAAGTTTGATTATCGATGCTAATTGCACCAACAATCTCCTATTTTTAATATTTAGCAACATAGTTTAAAGTTAGAGAAATATACCTTTCTTTAGCCGAGTTTAACATGCTTTTAATGGAATTTCTAACTTTAATAAAAAAAACAATTAAACTTACTTAAACTTAGATCAGAGTATAAAGTTCAAGTTAAGTTGAAACAAGACTTGATAACTTTTTTTAAACTTAATTTATAGCAAAAAGATGATAAGTAATCAGTTCATGCTTAAGTTGAAAGTTCAATCAAGCTTGAGATAGCTAACTTGAACTAAACTTTAATCTAAGTGCTAGTTCAATTTTTTCTCGGTTCACTTTAAACTCATCTCTCCCCCTTTGGTTCACATTAAAAATAGGGATCGTTGCATAATTTTCAATGGAAACTTGAAACAAATACATTTTCCCAAGACAATAATGCATAAAAATATTTTTTCAAAACAATAATGAATTTTCAAATATTATTTTTAAAATTACTAAATGCAATTTCAAAATATTTTTCAAAGTAATTGTCAATGAATAATTTAATTTTTTTTCAAAGAAAAAATATTAAAAGGAAAATTTCAAGAATCTATCTAAAGCAATCATAAGGTATAGATATTCTAGTAGGTCAAGCACATAAAGGATAAACATGCATAATCCAAATAAGGAGAACATCATATGTCAAATACAACATAAAACTATGGCATCAAGTGCCTAAAAAGTCAAACATAAAGTCAAGGCAAAGTACTTAGAAATCAAACTACAAAACATAGTCAAGTCTAAATAAATCAGGATCTAATCAGATGATGGAGGAGCTTGCTGCTAGCTCATTTGCCAAGCTCTAAGAAAGGCAAACTGTTGGTACAAGATGCATCAGTGATGTCCTCTAAGTATTTCAATGTTTGACAATATGCTTAAGTTGGTGATACATTGAACAAGGGAAGGGTGAGTAAAGAAAAGAGTACCAAAGTCCTAGTTAACCTAGGTACTAAGTCCTGGCCGATGGCTGGGCACCTAAGACTTGACCGAGGGTTGGGCACTAAGACCTGGTGAGTAAAGCTGGGCACCAAGACCTGGTGAGTGAAGCTGGGCACTGAGTCCTGGTGAGTGAACTTGGGCATTAAGACCTGGTGAGTGAAGTTGGGCAAAAGTCCTGATGAGTGAAGTTGGGCACTAAGACCTGGTGAGTGAAGCTGGGCACTAAGACCTAGTGAGTGAAGCTGGGCAAAAGTCCTGGACCTAGGGTTTGGGCATGAAGTCTTGGTCCGAGGGATTGAGCAACTTAGCTGAGTGATGACTAAGAACAGAAGTAGAGACGGGTCGAGGTTCGGACCTCTCGAAATCCGAGAGTCTCGAAGGCTAAGTAAAAGTCTAACCGGATGGGCCGGGTGGCAACCGTCTCCTGAGAGGAGTAGGTGAAAGGCGCGTTCCCGGGGATGAGAACTTAGGCGTCGGTTCGACCTACGGTTTCACGAAAATTCGAAGTCAGAACCAAGCCCTTAGGGTTAAGACTATCTGCATGTTTGCCTTGTATTTATGTATCTTGCAGGTACCTAAAATGGAGACTAAGCAGACAAACAAACACACAACAAGGCTGGAAACAAGGCTGCTAGGCATCCCCATCAACCATGGCGCCTCAATGAAACAAGGCGCCTTATTGAACCAGGCACCTCACGTTGGGACTGGGTGCATGTTGACATGGATGCGGGTTCATAATTTTAAAATTAATTACGTGTAGCGGAAAGTTTAGCATAAATAATTTCTCAAACTATTTAACCACACATCTAAGCATGCAATTTTATCATGTGTAGACATGATCATATATTTAAAATTTTTGTAGAAACGTAAACTAATTTACATATTATCTCGCGTAACTCGAAGGAAGGGACGAGATCCAACCGTAAGTGTCCCTTGGAAGCTCCGCCTCTATTCGCGTCCACGCCGAGTATCTTCGGGATGACTTCGCAAAGCCACGAGTTTCGTGTTCTCGAGAACTACTAGATTCTCCGAGAACGCGACGAGAAAAACCAAGAGAGAAGTCAGAAGACTAACCACAAAAGGATGGCCGGCTGGTGCTCCTTCTTGGGGCTGGTTGGCGCACGACAAGAAGGGGAGAAGAGAAGGAGAGAAAGAGAGGGAGAGAGTCTATGCCTTCATCTCTATGATTATTACCCAAGCCTTGCCTTGGGTCCTTTATATAGTGGCCTCTCAACCATCAAGCCTCTCAAATATGTAATAACTTATTCTATCATGCCAAGTTTGATTTTATATCATGGTTAAAATCATATTTTAATTCATGATAAAAATCAATCAAGTCTCTTCTCTCTTATGGAATAAATTTCCTTATCATGGTAAATCAATCCATGATTGATTTTATAAAATAAACCAATCCATGGTTCATTTTAGTTTCCATGAAAAATAAACCAAACCTTGGTTTAAAATTTATATCATCCATAATTTTATAAAACAAATCACACTTGGTTTATTTTATAAATTGAACCAAAAACTTGGTTCTCTCCCTTTGTTGTGGCCGACCAAGCAAAGAGGATGGAGGCCCTGTTTGGCCGGCCCATCTAAGCCAAGCCCCAATGAATTAAACTTATTTAATTCATCTATTAAGTCTTCAAAAGACTTAGCCATTTTATGCTTCCGATGCATCTCTGAAAAATTCAGATTCGACTTATCGTTTGGCTTAACCAAACTTAATCTCTCTTGATTGGAAAATCCAATTTTCAACTCGTTTTAAATCCCTCGGATTACTCGTAGTGCGTGTAACTAAATAGGCTTTCGATTTATGTTGGCCGTCTATAATTAATCAATTATAGAACGATCATGAGTGACACCTAGTAGTACATCATGATCCCCAATTAATCGAAAGATCAACGGTTGACCTCAGAAACAATTCTGAAACCCTTCAGCAGCTATAATGAATCGTGCCCCATTCCCTTCACCATCTTATACCCACTTGGTTCAGGACATGGTCTATGTGTGTCAGTCCCCACTAGGCTGACTACGTCACACCTAGCCCAAGTAACGTTTTCTCGTCCTACGGATTCTAATTACTCTCATGCATTTAAGAGATTCATACTCTGAACATGTCATGCTCTAGCCAGAGGCTTCGAGTAACAATCCGACGATAAGCCTCGGGTATACATCTCCTCGCAAGGAGTGGTGAATCCTTTGTAGGCTGTTCAAACATCTTCGGACACTTCGGCTTATACCCAATCATCCTGGGTCCACACCTCCTTGGAGATGCTTGCTTAAGATGTCAAAGTATAAGTCTCCATGACCAAGATGACTTAAACACCGCAAGTCAAAGGAACATCGAATTTAAGCTGCAGTAAGAACTTCACTGACATATCTATATGTAGACTACCATATGAAGTTTTACAGCCAGTCACTCCAATGAACTAGTTCCCTTAACTAGCATACATGTTTATCTCCGGACATCTTAATGTCACCAGCCAGTGAGAATCAGCTGATTAGAGAATAACTCATGCTAGTCTCAACAGAATTAATAGTGTCCGTATTTATCAATTCATCGACTAGGGACAATTTCAATATTTCACAATTGCACATGTAGAGATAATCACTAGTTGTGAATTCATCACAAATTCTCTTATGCTGTGAATTGTATTGCGGACATTCAGTAAATGAGTAAGATCTCAATCAAATACACAACATGTATACTCAAATAGTGAATATTCATTTATTAAAATAAATGATTACAATCATAAGGCGATTGCCTTAGGACACTTCTCTCATATCACTAACAAACTCCCACTTGGCCTAATGCCAATCGCTACGGTACCCAATACCACAGGCTCTAACATGACCCTCAAACTTGCTTTGAGGCAAGACCTTAGTTAAAGGATCTGCTAAATTCCTTTCAGTGGGAATTTTCTCAATTTGTATATCATTCCTACTTATAATCTCTCTGATCAGATGATAGCGGCGAAGCACATGTTTGGATCGCTGATGAGACCTTGGTTCCTTCGCTTGTGCAATAGCTCCATTGTTGTCGCAGTAAACCGGTATTGCTTCATCAATGGTTGGAACAACACCAAGTTCTGAGACAAACTTCTTGATCCAGACTGCTTCCTTTGTTGCTTTCGAAGCTGTAATATATTCGGCTTCCGTGGTAGAATCCGCTACGGTGTCTTACTTGTAACTCTTCTAACTTATTGCGCCTCCATTCAAAATAAATACGTATCCGGACTGAGATTTGGAGTCATCCTTATCTGTCTAGAAACTGGCATCTGTATACCCACGTATTACCATATCACCTTCTCCATATATTAGGAACACATCCTTAGTGTTTATTAAGTACTTGAGGATTGTCTTGACAGCCGCCCAATGATCCATTCCTGGATCAGACTGGTATCTGCTTGTGACGCTTAGAGCATACGATACATCGACCTAGTACATAACATTGCATACATGATAGATACTATCGCGGATGCATAAAGAATCTTACTAATGCAAATCCTCTCGTCTTCTGTGCGCGGACACATAGACTTCGAAAGGTTGATCCCATGTCTGATGGGAAGGTAACCTTTCTTGGATTCCGACAAGCTAAACCTTTCTAGCACTCGGTCTATATATGTAGACTGCGAAAGACCAAGCAACCGTTTTGATCTATCTCTATAGATTCTAATCCCAAGGATATAGGTTGCTTCTCCCAGGTCTTTCATGGAGAAAGTTTTGGACAACCAAATTTTAACTGACTGTAAGACTGATATATCGTGTAACGCCCGTCTTTTTCCCACACCTTACGGTGTGGCGAGAGAGACGACGTTACGCTAACATACATACACATACATACGGCATAGGAATATCTTAATGCAGCGGAATCATTTTTTTTCTTCTTACACATGCGTTTTACCATGCAACTAGTACTAGAACATGTATATATGCCTTGACCTATCATTCATGAACATGGTAGCATTGTAGCTTAGCATATAAAAGCATAACATTCCTTACTTTATCCATAAGCATCATAAGTAGCAAGTAACTTTTCATAAGTGTAGCATAGAATCTAAAGAGGCGTTTTAAAACACAAAACATAATAGAAGAGTCTTTTTCCTCTTTCCTCTGCCATGTCACTACCACACACACACTTTTGGCCCCTCCTGCTGCTTCCCTAGTAACCTCCGTTGGCTTGATCTGCGGTATAAGACAATAAGACTATAAGCACATAGGCTTAGTAAGACCCTTTCCTACTCACAAAAATCCATACGTCACATAAACATAAACATAATGCTTAAATCCTACTTATCATGACATACTTCTTATCATAAACATAAACACAATCATGACATCATTCTTAGCATGAACATAAATATAATCATGGCATCATAATTTAGCATGAACATAAATAAAATCATGGCATCATAATTTAGCATGAACATAAATAAAATCATGGCATCATAATTAACATGGACATAAACATAATCATTTGCATAACCATACTTTGCATAAACATACTTTGCATAAATATACTTTGCATAACCATACTTATCATAAACATAATGCATAACATGGATGGATGCATGCGGCAAATGCATATATCATAAGGATGCTTAGTTTAAAATCATACTATTAAATACTTAAACATAATCATAACATCATAGGGGTCCCCGGCTTGCACCACATACATACATCATATGCACGCATCTCTAAGTAAATACGAGGTAGCTAGTCTTGACCTACTAGGGTAAGGACAGCTTCATCGGTAGTCCCAGAACCGTGGACAGCTTCATCGGTAGTCCAGAACCGTGGACAACTTCATCGGTAGTCCAGAACCGTGGACAACTTCATCGGTAGTCCAGAACCGTGGACCTTACTTAGGTCCGGTACAAGCCCATTCATAAAATAAAATACGTTCACATGTTTCTTCATTCATAAAACATACATAGCATAATCATTCATTCTTAATGCTTAACATCATTATTATGCCTTGAAGGCATGAACCCTTATCTTCATTCATCATTTTCATTCCATATCATCATTATGCCTCGAAGGCATGAACTTTAACTTCATTCATCATTTTCATTCATAAACATGACATGCATACATAATCATGTCCTAAAGTATAAACATCATCCTAGTTCATAAAGCTTGCCGGGTCATGGTACATAAGATAAACATACAGTTCATACATGATACATTTCATCTAACATGCATAATCCTAGTATCCATCCTACGACTTGCATGGGTAAAATACATATGAACGTAATACCTACCACTTAGGTTCATGACATTCTACAGTACTTAGGGTCATAGCATTCATCATAAAACATACATAGACCTTCGTACACATATTTCCATTATAGGCATTTAACATTCTACATGCATTATTCTATTCGACCTACTCCTACATCACATATGTTCATGGTATTTGATCTATAGTATTCATGAGTAAAACATAACACATAACCTAAACATACCAAAAATCATGTTACATAACACATAAAACTAGGGGTTTAGTAACATAAGGATCCTTACATCATGCTTAACCATATACTTACATCATTGTAACCTAAAAATAAGTATCCTTGAGACTTTAACCCAATCCAAACCCTAGGTCATGGTTTTGGCCGAAACCCTAAAGGACCCTTGGTCCATGGAAACTTCATATAGGTCACAAATAACATCCCATACAAACATACAATGCCATAGAAAAACATTTGATCCCATAGTTGAAGCTAACCCTAATCCCATAGCTCTAGAGTAGCTCTTGGCCGAAACCTAAAGGTCCATAAATTCATAGAAAATTTCTTATAAAACATAATTACTATCCATCATGTCATAGGGAAAACAAATTAAACATGTTGAATGGTTGGATCAAGTTCCATCCATGGGTTAGGGGTCTTGGCTGAAAATTATAAGGACCATTAAGCATGTAAAAATTCCCATGAATCACCACTAACATCACTTACATCATAAGAAGACATAAGAACCATCATTAGAGAGTTAAAACTAATCCTAGCCATGGAAACATGAAGGTGACCGAAACCCTAGAAGTCCTCCTTCATGGATTTCTCCACTTAGATCTTAAACAAGGACTTAGATCATAACAATATCAAGGAAAACCATTACACCACAGGTGAGGAAGTCTTACCTTCCTTGATCTTGCTTATAAACCTTGAATAGAAAATAACAAGAAAACCTCCTTGTCTCTAAACTTCTCCTTAGCCCTTGTATCCTTGTAGAGGGCCTTAGATCTTCAAGATGGAGTCTTTTGTGAAACTTTTTCCAAGGGAAAGAAACCCTTGTGGTTTCAGCTAGAAGAAGAAGAAAGGAGAAGAGGAATGGTCTTGGGGAAGAAGAGAAAGGAAAATGTAACTCCCATGCCACTTCTCCCATTACCTTTATACCACATTAAGGAGGGCAAGTGAAGAGTCATGGTGTCTCTTCCCTTGATGACTTTTCCTTTTCCCTAAGCCTTAACCAAAATCCACTTCATTCTTTACTAGCACTCCCTTGCTAGGTGAATTGGTTAGTACATGCATGGTGGTATACTAGGTCTAAGGTTCAATCCTTGGTGCATGCACTTTATTTTTATTTTATTTTTATTTTTATTTTTCCTTATTTCCGAAAATTCCCCTAAAATTCACCCATGATCATGCTAATATTCCTAATTAAAACTCATTTATATTTATATTAAATTCTACCTAAAATCTATTAATAACCATGGTACTAGAAAAGCCCATATAAGGCCCATTAGTATTTAACATCTCAATTTAAAGGGGAAAATCATGGATAACTATACTAAGGTTCCTTCAAAAACTAGTTAGACATGATCAATATTTTAAAGAAAATATTGAGAAAATTTCCTGGGTCGTTACATATCGTTTCCTATAAGTAATATGTTATCGACATATAACACTAGGAATACGACTGCACTCCCACTAACCTTCTTGTACACACAAGGTTCGTCAGGATTTTGTGAGAAATCAAACTCTTTGATTGTCTCATCAAAACGGATGTTCCAGCTCCTGGATGCTAGCTTTAGTCCATATATGGATCGTCGAAGCTTGCATACTTTGGTTTTATTAACCGATGTGAAACCATCAGGTTGTATCATGTATACATCCTCAAGCAGGGTTCCATTAAGGAAAGCTATTTTCACATCTATTTGCCATATCTCATAATCATAATAAGTTGCTATGGCCAGGAGCATCCGAATGGATTTAAGCATAGCTACTGACGAATAGGTTTCGTCATAATCAATTCATTGTTTATGACGATATCCTTTTGCCACTAATCTAGCCTTAAAGGTAATAACATTACCTTCCATGTCGGTTTTCTTCTTGAAAACCCACTTGCACCCTATGGGATTAATCCCTTCAGGTGGGTTAACCAAGTCCCATACTTGATTTTTGTACATGGAATCCATTTCCGACTTCATGGCTTCAAGCCATTTATCCCTTTCTGAATTTTTCAGAACATCTTCATAACTGATAGGTTCGTCATCGTTAATGAGTAACACGTCGTTCGATTCACTTATGAGAAATCCGTATCTCTCTGGAATATTGCGTGTCCTATCAGACCTACAAAGAAGTGGTATTGTTTTAGGTTCAACTGATATCTCATCATTATGAGTTATTGGTTGTGGGTCTAGACTAGGTGTCTCTGTAATGTCTATTGGAGTTTTTTGAACTTCTTCAAGTTCAATGCTACTCCCACTGTTTTCTTGTAAAAGAAATTCTTTTTCTAGAAATACAGCATGCCTTGAAACAAACACCTTTTGTTCCAAGGGATGATAGAATTTGTAACCTTTCGTTTCCTTAGGGTATCCAATAAATAGATATTTATCAGACTTAGCATCCAATTTGTCTGATACAGCCCGCTTTACATAAGCAGGACAACCCCATATCTTTAGGTGAGATAAATGAGGTTTCTTACTATTCCACGTCTCATATGGAGTAGTAGAGACTACCTTGGTCGGGACTCTGTTTAGTAAGTAAACAGCTGTCTTAAGCGCATAGCCCCAAACACCCTGTTTGGAAAGGAAGGAATTGGAATTCCTTTGAGAATTGGAATTCAATTCCATCGTTTGGTAGCAATTTTCAAGAAGGAATTGCTAAGGAATTGAATTCCAATTCCTTTCAAACCCCTCAAAACAAATCACACCTAAACACATGTGATTTGTGAAAGGAATTGAATTCCTTTCACTTAAACAAATTAAATTACCAAATCACCCCCTCACAAAACAAAACAAAGTTGCTCCGGCTCCATCCTCGCAGGATAAAATCGTAAAAGTATAATAATTGAATTGAATTCAATTCTATTTTTACAATTCATTCCAAACATGGGAATTGGAATTCAATTCCGGTCTTCCGACCGGAATTGAATTCCAATTCCTTACTCAAAGGGTTTCCAAACAGGGTAAAAAGGATTTTGGAAGAGTTGCATGATTCATCATAGATCTAACCATGTCCATCAAGGTTCGGTTACGTCTCTCAGATACACCATTATGCTGTGATGTATATGGCGGAGTCCATTGAGACAATATCCCTTTGTCCCTAAGATAATCTTGAAACTCTTGACTTAAGTATTCACCACCCCGATCGGATCGAAGTATCTTAATACTTTTGCCAAGCTGTTTCTCTACTTCACTTCTGAACTCTTTGAATTTCTCAAAAGCTTCAGATTTGTATTTTATTAAGAACACATACCCGAGTCGTGAGTGATCATCGATAAAAGTAATGAAGTAGCTATAGCCTCCTTGTGCAAGAGTTGACATTGGTCCACATACATCAGTATGTATTAGACTAAGCAATTCTCCCACTGGTTTACCTTTTCCGGAAAAGGGTAATTTGGTCATCTTGCCTTTTAAGCATGATTCGCATGTATCAAATGAACCAGGTTCAAATGATTCCAGAATTCCACATCGGTGTAATTTGGTCATGCGTTTCTTGCTTACATGGCCAAGACGACAATGCCACATATAGGAGTCTATTTAATTATCTATTCGAGCATGTTTGTTGCTAACTTCTATATTGAAAACGTCACCGAATAAATCTAACGTGTAGATACCATTGCATAAAGTTCCGGTCCCATAAAGAACACCATTTAAAGTTATGTAACAGTAATTGTTACTAAAAGTTAAATGATAACCCTTTTCATTCAAGCATGAAATAGATACAATGTTCTTTATTAACGAAGGAATAAAATAACAATTATCCAATTCTAAGACAAGTCCAGTAGGGAGCTTTAGCAAATATGATCCGATGGCAACAGTAGCAATCTTTGCTCCATTTCCAACTCGCAAATTCGCTTCTCCCTTGACGAGTCTTCTTCGATTCCTTAGCCCCTGTATGTCATTACATATATGTGAGCTACACCCAGTATCAAGTACCCAGGTGTCCGAGGAAATAGAGTGACATTCAATAACGAAGATACCTGAAGAGGATGGGGCATCGGATGCCTTCTTCTTCAAGGACTCAAGATAAAACTTACAGTTTCTTCGCCAGTGGCCCTCCTTGCCGCAGTGATGGCAAGTGCCTTTTGGTGCCTTTTCAATCTTTTTGGCCTTTTTCTTCCTTCCCTTATTTTGTTCTTTGCGCTTCCTCTTAGAGCCTTTCTTTGAGGAACCTACTAATAGTACCGTCTTGTGATCCTGCTTTACAGAAGGCTCTACAGTCTTCAGCAGGTTAAGCAACTCAGGAATGGTAGTCTCCAGTTTGTTCATCCGATAGTTCATCACAAACTGTGAGTAACGCTTGGGCAAACAATGCAGAATTAAGTCAATACTTAGTTCATGATCCATTGCAAATCCGAGTGTGCCTAGTTGCTCAATGTACCCCAACATCATCAACACAAAATATGAAACAGAAGTGCCTTCCTGCATCTTAGAGGTGAAGAGGAGTTTGGAGACCTCAAACCTTTCGGATCTCGCCTGCTCGTCAAACAGCTCATGAAGATGGAAGACGATGGTATGAGTATCCATATGCTCATACTGCTTTTGTAGCTCAGGTACCATAGCGACCAGCATGATGCAACTCGCAAGTTCAGAATCGACCACATGTTTTTGACAGGCCACTAACTGGTCTGGAGTTTCATCTTCAGGAGGATGGTTGAGAAGTTGTTCTTCAAGGACATAAGCAAGCTTTTCTGCCTTGAGGACTATCCTCAGGTTTCAAAGCCAGTCCATGAAGTTTGGCCTGGCCACCTTATTGGTGTCCAAAATGGAACTCAAATTTAGAGAAGACATGATCAGGTGATTATCCTAGAAATACAAATTGAGGTTATGTGATGTGAATGATAAAGAATGCATCAATATACATTAATTAAATCCTATTTATTTTTCGAATTGAATAACCCTTTTTATCAATTCGGGAGATCGTAGGAACATCTCCAAATAGGTTGATATCCAACCATAGATAAGAACAACCATGGCTAGAGTCCATCAAGTTATTCTTAGCTATGAAGGTAGGTAATTATACCGATTACATATTATACATATGTAACTATCACATTATGCTATCAACTAATTGAATGTTTACATAAATCCTTGGGTTGTTAACTCATTAACAAGTATGTAACAATATACATAGCACCCAACTGCACCTCTCTTTACATCGACCTTGGCTGTGGCATAACAAATCGATGCTCCAAGCTTAAGGCTGACCCATTAATCAAGAAATAGTTTTAATATGGTTGGAGCTCATTCAACCGTTTAGTCAGGCTTGGATGTGTCCAACAACCAAAACTAAGGATTGACCTCTGACTCCAACTATATTAATCATAAACTAATTCCATGGTTTGAACATGTTGAGGTTCAAGCCGGGCATGGATATGTCCATCAACCCAAACGAGAAACAAACCTCCGGTTCTAACCATATTAATGGAAGGTGTTGGCCTTAATATTTTGTAAGGGGTTTTGGGTCTCATCCTTTTTCTTTTATGCACATTCATGATATATAATTATGTCATGTTCTAACGATTTCCTTAATAAAGTATGTATGTGACTTAATTTATCAAGTCTCATTAATTGAATTAGGAACCGGATTTCCTAATTCTAATTTCATACTTTATTCAAGGAATTGTTTTGGGAAACAATTTCCTGAATTATCAGAATCAATTTCGGAAATAATATGTTTAAGACTTTGATTTCTCTAAATCAAATCTTATTAAATTAAAAGACAGATTCCCTTAATTCAACCACATATTATTTTCATGAAAATCTTATTTAAGGAAATATACTCTATAGGAAACAATTTTCCTAATTAATTTTGGAGACAAAAATATGTAAGAGCATCACCTCATAAATCAAATAAGGAAATTATCGTTTGAGAATCACCTCAAAAATTTCCAAGATTTGATCACATATTTTATTTATGTAAAATTATAATCAATAACTTAATTTGGACGGCTCCTTGAGGCTCAATCCAAATTAAACATTTGACAATTTAAATTCAATTTAGGAAATTTAATTATAACAACTAACTTTAAATTGGACAGCTCCCCGAGACTTAATCCAAAATAAAAAATTTTATAAATAATTTAATTTCCAATTATAAATTTAAATGTCAATTAATATTCCCATAATTTATCTAGACTTTCTTGAAAGAAAGGGCCCAAAATTGTGAGTTTTCCATAAATGGAAAGTTGCCAAAAATAAAAGGTTTTCAGAATAATTGTAAGTTTCTGGTACAAAGAAAACTTACATTTTTCCAAAATTGGAAAATTTCTGAAATAGAAAATTTCCAAAATTGGAAAGTTTCCAAAAATGAAAAGTTTTCACAATTATCATAAAATTTCAGAAACAAAGATATTTCAAAAGTTTGCGAAATTTCATGGGGATTTCCAAACTTTGAAATTCCTAAATCGAAAATTTACCATAATTGGAAGTTTCCATAATTGAAAATTTTTCCAAAATTGAGATCATGATAAAGTTTTCCGCAAAACAATTATATGATTATGCCGAACACAAACCTCGGCTTTGATACCACTGTTGGGACCAGGTGCATGTTGACATGGATGCGGGATCGTAATTTTAAAATTAATTACGTGTAGCGGAAGGTTTAGCATAAATAATTTCTCAAACTATTTAACTACACATCTAAGCATGCAATTTTATCTTGTGTAGACATGATCATATATTTAAAATTTTTGCAGAAACGTAAACTAATTTACATATTACCTCACGTAACTTGAAGGAAGAGACGAGATCCAACCGTAAGCGTCCCTTGGAAGCTCCGCCTCTATTCGCGTCCACGCCGAGTATCTTCGGGATGACTTCGCAAAGCCACGAGTTTCGAGTTCTCGAGAACTACTAGATTCTCCGAGAACGGGACGAGAAAAACTAAGAGAGAAGTCGGAAGACTAACCACAAAAGGATGACCGGCTGGTGCTCCTTCTTGGGGCTGGTTGGCGCACGGCAAGAAGGGGAGAAGAGAAGGAGGGAAAGAGAGGGAGAGAGCCTATGCTTTCATCTCTATGATTATTACCCAAGCCTTGCCTTGGGTCCTTTATATAGTGTCCTCTCAACCATCAAGCCTCTCAAATATGGAATAACTTATTCCATCATGCCAAGTTTGATTTTATATCATGGTTAAAATCATATTTTAATTCATGATAAAAATCAATCAAGTCTCTTGATTTTATAAAATAAACCAATCCATGGTTCATTTTAATTTCCATGAAAAATAAACCAAACCTTGGTTTAAAATTTATATCATCCATAATTTTATAAAACAAACCACACTTAGTTTATTTTATAAATTGAACCAAAAACTTGGTTCTCTCCCTTTGTTGTGGGCGACCAAGCAAAGAGGATGGAGGCCCTCTTTGGCCGGCCCATCCAAGCCAAGCCCCAATGAATTAAACTTATTTAATTCATCTATTAAGTCTTCAAAAGACTTAGCCATTTTACGCTTCCGATGCGTCTCTGAAAAATTCAGATTCGACTTATCGTTTGGCTCAACCAAACTTAATCTCTCTTGATTGAAAAATCCAATTTTCAACTCGTTTTAAATCCCTCAGATTACTCGTAGTGCGTGTGACTAAATAGGCTTTCGATTTATGTTGGCCGTCTATAATTAATCAATTATAGAACGATCATGAGTGGCACCTAGTAGTACATCATGATCCCCAATTAATCGAAAGATCAACGGTTGACCTCAGAAACAATTCTGAAACCCTTCAACAGCTATAATGAATCGTGCCCCATTCCCTTCACCATCTTATACCCACTTGGTTCAGGACATGGTCTATGTGTGTCAGTCCCCACTAGGCTGACTACGTCACACCTAGCCCAAGTAACATTTTATTGTCCTACGGATTTTAATTACTCTCATGTATTTAAGAGATTCATACTCTGAACATGTCATGCTCTGGCCAGAGGCTTCGAGTAACAATCCGACGATAGGCCTCGGGTATACATCTCCTCGCAAGGAGTGGTGAATCCTTTGTAGGCTGTTCAAACATCTTCGGACACTTCGGCTTATACCCAATCATCCTGGGTCCACACCTCCTTGGAGATGCTTGCTTATGATGTCAAAGTATAAGTCTCCATGACCAAGATGACTTGAACACCGTAAGTCAAAGGAACATCGCACTTAAGCTGCAGTAAGAACTTCACTGATATATCTATATGTAGACTACCATATGATGTTTTACAGCAGGTCACTCCAATGAACTAGTTCCCTTAACTAGCATTCATGTTTATCTCTGGACATCTCAATGTCACCAGCCAGTGAGAATCAGCTGATTAGAGAATAACCCATGCTAGTCTCAACAGAATTGATAGTGTCCATATTTATCAATTCATCGACTAGGGACAATTTCAATACTTCACAATTGCACATGTAGAGATAATCACTAGTTGTGAATTCATCACAAATTCTCTTATGCTGTGAATTGTATTGTGGATATTCAGTAAATGAGTTTAAGATCTCAATCAAATACACAAACATGTATACTCAAATAGTGAATATTTATTTATTAAAATAAATGATTACAATCATAAGGCGATTGCCTTAGGACACTTCTCTCATATCACTAACACCTCATTCATTCAGGCGCCCTGTATGTGTAGGGCGCCCTGGTTGAAAGCCTTATCGGCTGCTGCGAGTTCGGCGCGGAGATAAGCTTTGACCAAGCTCTATGAGGCGCCTCATTGATCACAGGCGCCCTATACCAAGCCTATAAAAGGGGCTTCAAACCCTCAGCTTAGAACAACATTCAGAAATCATTCTAAGCTTTCCAAGTGACGACAAAGCGCTAACGACGAAGCTCTGCGATCAAGGAGGCTCCGGGAGGAAGTGTGAGGCACTTCGGAGATCCAGATCGGTCGAGTGTTCGACTCTTTTAGTTTGGTTTGAATTTTCATTCTGCACTTATTTTTATCAATCTTTTTTATTGTAAATTGTACACTGTAGGACAGGTTTCTCCGCCTCCAGAAAGTCCAGAAAGGAGACCATTAGTGGACCGGCATTCCTGTGCTTAGGCTTTGGATGTACTGACCCTGAGGGGTTGGGAACCAAGTAAAAATCCCATGTGTATTTTGTGTCGTCTTTTATTATTCCATTTTGTTTTCCGCTGTGCTACTAATTCTGAGTCTAGAATGAAGATCTGAAAGACGAATTTTCCACAAGTTTCCGCGAAGTTTTTCCGGTCGATATTCACCCCCCTCTATCGACGGCACCGGTCCCCACACAAACATGTTTTATTGCTCTTTCGATAGTCCCTCAAATTGTTCATTGCTATGAGACTGCAAGTGCATGGTTACCGCATTTGTAATAAAAATATCAATTTTCTGGACTGTGGTTTAAACACTAGTCAAGGTTGCGAAGGAAGTTAGCTAGAATAATGAGGGTTGGTTTATCAAGAATATAATGTAAGAAAACAAAAATGAGAGAGAGAGAGTAAGAGTAAGAGAGGAGATGTCCAAGAGCTCAAAGGGTGAAAGTTGGTTTGGAAAGGCTACTCTAGACTTTCGATTTCATTGCAATGCAAGTTGATGTGCTACGGATTAGTCACATACTCATGTCCTAGCTATGCACTTGTAGAAATCCTAACTAGGTATTAATATAATACCCTATAGAAGTGCATCGGAGTATTTTCCCCATGGTTATCCAATACCACTAAGTGAGGAGGTAACTTAGAGAGTTCGGTTAAAGAGATATCCCCTGTTACATGAGGGTCCTCCTATTATACATCTCTAGATTACACGAATCACTTGCTAATGTTGGGGTTCTAAGGTTACAAACAAAGTCCCACATAAAAAATAATTAGGAAAGATCATGGACTTATAAGGGAAAGATATCTTCATTAGTATGAGACCTTTTAGAAAGATCCCAAGATCAAAACCATGAGGACTTAGGTCAAAGTAGACAATATCATACTATTATGGAGATTTCTAAATTCCTTTAGTCTTAACAATTGGTATTAGAGCTCGGACTACCAGAAGATCTAATAATCGATTCTGCATAAGAGCTAAGATCTAATCCAGCCATGTATGTGGAATATTAATCTCAAACAAAGGAAGTGGGGGCTCTCATGTCCGGATCAATAGGACTAAACACTAGGCAGAAAGTCTTAGTTACGGATAAGCAAGGAAGTCCTAGTAGGTTGATTAGACTAAGGGGTAGGAAAACCTAGTGAGTCGAGGATCGAACGTCAATCCGATAGGCTTTTCACTTGAGGAGACCTTGTGGTCCTTCGTTTGAGGGGGGATTGTTGGGGTTGCAAGATTGCAAACAAATTCCCACATTGAAAACATATGGAAAAGATTATTGACTTATATGGGAAAGATATCTCCATTAGTATAAGGTCTTTTGGGAAGAGCCCAAGATCAAAGCCACAAGATCTTAGACCTAGAGTAGACAATATCATACTATTGTAAAGGTATCTGTAAGCACCCCGAGTTGGTTTGGATGTGATCAACTAAGTCAAGTTAGGTCCTGTGTATTTTTGATCATTGTGTCTAAGTGTACAAGAGCTTATGAGTACAATAAGTCAAACGGAAGACGCCACAGACAAGAATGATGACACGGGAAAGGAGCCGACAAGCTCGGTGCATCCAAGGGATGCAAAGACTATGAAAGAGTACACCGGTGGACAAGAAGGGCGTGTGTGACGTCCGAGGGACGAGAAACCGGAAAGGAAGCCCGTTCGAAGTAAAGGCCAGAGTCGGGTTCGGGCGAGCCTAACTCTGGTTGGCCGAAATCACCCAAGCAGACAAAGATAGAGAAAAGTCAACATGAATGTTGACTTTGACCAAAAGGTTAACTAAGGCACCTTAGTTGCCTCTGGAGACTCCTCAGTTGAAAAGACGGAGTTTGTTAAATTACCTCTTCAACAAAAAATTTGAGAATTTTAGAGAAATTTTTATAAATTTTTTTTTATCACAAATCATATTTTTAATTTTTAAAATACTTAGAAAATTATTTCTGATAATTCCAATTTTTCTAGAACCGTTCGTTATTTTTTTTTACATTATAGAAAATTGTTAGATTTTTTTGATCGAAATCCAATTTAAAGAATTGTTTATCAAAATTTCTAATTTATGTGATTTAACCTATTTTTCCATACTTAGAAAATTTATTTTTCTCTCTCTAAGATGTTTTGCAATATTTTTGAGAAAAAACCCTATTTTTTATATGATCAATGATGGAGAATTTAAGGCTTAAGTTAAGGGGGAGGTCCCTATTTATAATATTCTAAAATATTTTATTTTTTTCATAAAAACTATGTTATTTTTGTATTTTGTTTATCCTAACTTAACTTCGGTTGATGCATATTAAAAGTGGGGAGATTGTAAGTATTCCGGGTTGGTTTTGATGTGATCAACCAAGTCAAGTTAGGTCCTATGTATTTTTTATCCTTGTGTTTAAGTGTGTAAGAGCTTAGGAGTACACGAAGTTGAATGGAAGACGCAACAGATAAGAAGGATGACACGGGAAGGGGGCCAACGGGCTTGGTACATCCGAGAGATGCAAAGACTGCGAAAGAGTACACCGGTGGACGAGAATGACATGTGAGACGTCCGAGGGATGAGAAGTCAGGGAGGAAGCCCGTTCGAGGAGAAGGCCAGAGTCGGGTTCAGGTGAGCCTAACTTTGGTTGGTTAGAAATCACCCAAGAGGATGAAGAATGGAGCAAAGTTAACACAAATGTTGACTTTGACCAAAAGGTCAACTGAGGCACCTCAATAGAAAAGACGAAGTTTTGCGCTAATCGATACTCAGGCACCTTAGTTGATACCCGAGGCACCCCATATCACAATTGAGATGCCTTAGGTCTGTTGAGGCATTCTATGATCCGTGTGACCATATGTTTTGATGTTTGGGTAAAGAGTTTAAGTTAGGTCTGTCCTTGTATTTGATATGTATATTTGAGTGTGTAGGTTCTGCAAGATACCCATAAACTCAGCTTGATGACTTTGAGTCTGGTGAAGGATGGTATCCGAGGGACCGTCAACAAGGCAGTAACGATGAGCTGAGAGAAGTGCACTTCGAGGCATACACGAAGGATGTCATGAGGACGAGCCATGAGCTTGTATGCATCCAAGGGTCGAGAGCCAAAGGAATACGCAAAGGATGGTATGGAGATGGGCTGTGGGCTTGTATGCATCCGAGGGACGAGAGCCAAAGCAAAGAAGGCTTATGAATAATAGTCAAGGTTGCAAAGAAGAGTCGAGTGAGTCGTGAGAGTCTGAGTGTCAGTAAACTGTACTCGAGAAGGAAAACCCTAGGTTTAGGATTTGAGTAGTCAACTGCTGCTGGGAGCAATCGACTAGTGTCGGCTGAAATTCAAACATTGGGCTGTAACGTTTGAATTTAGCTGGAGCAGTCGATTAGGATTGTCTCTAGTTGATTGGTAACGGTCAGTTCAACAAATGAGTTCTATTTAAGAGGACTTGGTTTGGCTGGCTAGGGTTGACGAAATAAGCTTGGTTAAAGCTTATTAGTAGTATACTAATGCTCAAGTGCTCTTGTGTGATTCCAAGAGGTCTTGGAAGAGTTTGTGGTGAGGTTTTTCCACCCACAAGGAGGTTGAGCATAGTCGGAGGTTGTCCAGGCAGTCATCCACTGACTGATCTGGATTGTCTATCTTATGGACAACCGTGGAGTAGGAGTTTATCTTCGAACCACATTAAACGGGTTGTCTCCTTTTTGTTAGCTTAGTTTTGTTTAATTATTATTTTCGTTGTGTAAACTAACAAGTGTAGGAGCAAACCGAGTAATTGAGGGGTAACGTCTATTCACCCCCTCTAGATGTCCATTTGATCCTGTACAAGTGGCATCAGAGTGGGTCGCTCTTCATTAGACTAACCGCTGAGGAAGAAAAGAAGATGACTGATTTTTTTATTTCGCCAAAATTTGAACGAGAAGGCCTATACGATATCACCTTTTGGATGGTGAAGATGAAGTCCTTCTTCGAAACGGATTGGAATATAAGTATGGTGATCGAGGAATCGTTCGAAGTTTTGAGAGACAAGAAAGGGAAGAAGCTCCGACCAAGATATTGGACTGAGGAGCAACAATCACAATCAAAGGCAAATAATAAGGTAATATCAATTTTAATATATATTTTACCTAATGATGTGATGAGCCATGTAGGTAATTATGAGAACACCCACGAATTGTGGAGCAAAGTCAAAATGGTTCTATGGGAAGAACCAAAACCTACACAAGAAGAAGAGCCCAAGAAGATGTGTTTAATTGCCCAAGAGGTAGAGATGGAGCAACCGGATGTTGACTCATGTTCAACATCCGAGGAGGAGAAGAAAGAAGAAGAAACATCATCCAACTCTGACAATGAAGAAATCACATTCATGAGTACGGATGATCGATCCATAGCATCCAAGGTTGAAGAGGAAGAAGCCAAGACAAATAAAGAAGAGATTTTAGAAGTCAACCTTGCAAGTACCTTTACCAAAGCAAAATCAAAAGACCACATCATTTACTTTAGGTGCAATGAAAAGGGACACTACAAGGATAAGTGTCCAATGGATAAGAAATAGGAGTTAAACCATAAACCTAGCTTAATTCATTTAAATTCTAATATGGGTTGTAGGAAGAAGGAGAAAATGAAGATTAGATGCTTCACATATGGTGAGTGGGGTCACTATCACACCAAATGCTCAAGGAAGGGAGAATTCAAAAATTTAGAGTATTTGTAGAAATGGGAGAAGAACAAGAAGAGAAACTCATATCAAGGTGGACCTACAATGATAAAAGGGAAGGTAATCCTACTTTTAAATGCAATCCAAATTGTTGCTTTCCCATGCATGCTAATAATATTCATCATGCTCTCATGCATAATTTCATATTTTAATATCATTATAGAAATAGGGTAAATGCACATCATAACCCTAGGAAATCATTTCATGATAAACCCATGCATACTAGACCTAAGGACCAAGGCATAAATCCCAAGAAGAGGAGACATATGCCTAGAATGAGTAAGTCTAAGAATGTCCAAGGTGGACATGCCAATTCTAGATTACGAAACCTAGAAAAGGAAAATCAAGCTTTGAAGGCAAAGCTTGATAAGTTGGAGAAAACCCTAAAAGATTCAATGTTGGATCTAAAGGGTTTGGTATGATGTTGGGTAGTCAAAGACCCAACAATAATAGATTGAGTTTGGGATACCCATTTAACTCATCCAAGGCCAATGACAAGATATATGCTAGGGTAGCATATGATTATGGCAAGGATGAGAAGTCCAAAAATGGCAAGGGAGTGTCATTTAAGGGCAAAAAGACGTTAACAAAGGATATGGTATCCAAGGTTTAAGGGAAGAAGAACCTAACTAAGGATAAGGTATCCAAGGTTAACAAGGTCACTTTTGTAGGTCAATGGTCACCGGAGGTACACCGGTGTGGCCTAACAATTATGGTTGAATCACCTAGGGAGGTGACTAAGGCTAGGAGTTATAGGGGGAGCCCTAGGAGTCTTTGGGACATGGTAAATGTCCATGGATTGTGTCAAGGGTTTGGAGACCGATTTAAATTTCAAACATAGGGATTTGACACATTGGGATTGTGTTTCATACAAGAAATATGACTTTGGGGTCATATTGCATTAAAATTAGTTTTTGATATATAGATGTCATATAAATCAATGCCAGGGATGCATTATGGGTTGGTATGGGTAGATACATCAAGAGGAAGCCAAAACTAGGACTTTAGGTCAAGATTTAATTGAACCATTTAGCTAGTTTTGGGTTTTATGTCAATCTTGAGATAGGTGATAGAACTTTTAGTTAAGTTTCAATGACACTATTTAGGTAGTTTTGAATTTCGTGCCAATCTTAGGATTGGTAATAGATTTATTCCGAACAATATTTTTCCCAAGTAGACATAGATTCCACAAATCTCTCCACGAAATTTTAGATTTTTTGGAGATTTGTGAAATTAATTATGAATTTCTGAAATTAGGTCTAGAAAGTTAAAATCAGGGTACCAGTCGACAGGTTCAGAACCAGTTGACTGGCCTAGTGTAAATCAGAAACTAGGAATTTGAAATTACCAGTCGACTGCCCTACTAATCTTTCTGTTCACTTTCTCAGTCGACTGCCCCTGGGGCAGTCGATTGGTATGCGAGGGTTTAAAAGAAACAGGCCGCGCGGGGGTGGCCGAACCTAGGGTTTTCAGTGTCACCCCCTGCGAGTTTTCTTCTTCCCTGACCTCCCCTTATACTATAAGGCCTTCTCAAGCCGTGAAATCACCTTCCTAGCCTTCCTCTACCTCAGATCTAAACCTAGGTCTAGGAAAACTTCTCTCTTTGAGTCAATCCTCACCAACTTTCATCATGCAACGCCCTGGAAAATGGTAACTATTTGGGTAATTTATTATTCACATTTAGTTCATGATTTGGAACTAATTGGTCACTTTTTGCATGTTTTTTCTTGTTATCCTTCTTTATGGGGTGGTGTTTGGTACATGCATGGGTATTTTTTTTACATTTTAGAGTTGTCCAAAAGAAAAGAAAGGGTGAGGGATCATCACAACAAGGTCATATAGATCCGGAGGTACCTCGATTCTGTTTCGAGGAGTGCCGATGGAGATTTGCAGATAATGAGTTTGTATTAATGAATTGTAGATATCTGCATAGGGCCTACTTCCAAGAGAAAACCTCCCATATTGCTGAAATGATCACATATTTTCGTCTAGAGCAACTAGTATATTGTCAGCACCCTGTTAACTTGGACTTATGCAAGGAGTTTTACGCCAATCTGACATGCATGGGTCCCGATGATGGGACCTATGAGTCCATGGTGGCAGGTGTCACCATTCCCTTTTCAGCTGCAATCTTAGGTTCATTTTTAGGGTGTAGGGCTTCTAACAATGCATTTACATATTTTTCAAAAGTCATCGAACCTTTCACCTTCCCCAATGTAACCATAGACCAAATCCATCTCCATTATTTTTCAAGACATCGATGTGTGACACAGCATATTTTTGAGGCTAAGAACATGACTCCTTTTAGCAATGTATTATATAAAATTGTCTTAGATTGCATATTACCTATTGCCACCAAGGGGAGGTCGAAGATTCAGCTTCCTCACTTGGTAATCATGTATGCATTAGAAAGGAGACTAGATATCGACATCACCTTGCATGTCTTCACATACATTTCCTATTTTTCTCATAGTGTCAATGCTAAGATCTACATGCCTTTCGGTGATATTTTGACCGAATTCTTTAAGTCTAGGGGCATTTGCACTACTATGGGTGAGGTGCATCAGCTGTCTAAGGACTACGACCAGGTCAGATGATGATAGCTGTCCTTGGCAGGGATTGAGTGTTGACAGGGGGTGATGGCCTGGAGACAGCGTTTTGATTCCTCCAGTTTTGATAAGGAGGTTGCGCCTGCTGCTGTTGCTAGAGTTTCACAGGAGCAGTTCTCCCTCCTGCAGTCAGAGGTACATGATCTGAGGGGGAACTTTCAGACATTTTAGCAGCGGCAGATTGAGATGCAGCAGTAGCAGACTGCCATTCAGGGGGAGATTCATGGTCTCACACAGTTCTGTCAGGGGTTCCAACGGCAGTAGAATGAGATGTATGCGATGATGCTGGAACTTGATGTATCAGGCCCCTCCTCCTCCTCCTCCTCCTCCAGGCGATGACGAGTAGTTGAGATTGACTTGGTGATGCTAGTGTTGATAGTGTGTGGTTTAGATTTTATATTTATCTCTCAAACACTTGATTTGGAATTGTAATGCTTAAAACATCGGGACTATGACCCTTGTGACTTTCATTATGCATTAGTTTGATTTTTGTATGAAACTTTGGATGTATGCTTTCATATTACTTTATGGAGTTTTATTTCATGTCTTTGATATTGCTTATATTGTTTGCAATTCATGATTTGCTATTGAATGGTATGATATTGCTATTATAGGCACAAGGGAAGTTTCATATATATATGTATATGTCTAGGGTTAAGGGATAAAAGGAGGGAAGTTTTATCATCTTGAGAATATATAAAGGAAAGGGGATTTGGATCTAGGCTTGAAATGGTATAGGAAGGGCTTGGCAAACCCATAGAATCAAATGTGGGCTTAAGAGTTGATACAAATGATACTTTTTCAAATGGATTGGAGTTTGTGTAGGATCGGTGCCGTCGATAGAGGGGGGGTGAATATCGATCGTGAAAACTTTCGTGACACTTTCGTAAAACTGGACTCAGAATATTAGTAGCGCAGCGGAAAACATAAAAATAAAAATAAAAAAGCAATACACAGTGGACACAGCAGGTTTATTTACTTGGTTCCCAACCCCCCAAGGTCAGTACGTCCAAGGCCTATGTACTCGGCGTAGAGTCCACTAATAGTCTCCTTTCCGGAATTTTCGGAGGCGGAGAAACCCGACTTACAGTGCAATATTACAAGCAATAATATGGAAAAATAAATACTGTAATTAATTGCAAACCAAACACAAAGTGTGAAGTTCGGCCGATCTGGACCTCCGAAGTGCCGCGCACTTCCTCCTGGAGCCTCCTGGTCGCAGAGCCTCATCTTTAGCGCGTTGTCGTCAGTCGGAATGAACAGATTCGATATTGGAAAGTGTGTTTGAAGCTGAGGGGTCGAGGCCCCTTATATAGGCCTCCTGGGGGCGCCCCGGACGCTGGGGGCGCCCCGGAAGACTCGGTCAACACTTATCCTTGCGCCTACCTCGCCGCAGGGGATAAGATCTTTTACCAGGGTGCCCCGGATGCTCTGGGCGCCCCCGTGGAGGCTTATCCTGTGTTCTGGCTTCGAAACAGCAAAACAGCTACTAATCAGGGCGCCCCGGACGCTCCGGCCGCCCCGGTTGACACCTGTTCTGCATACATCACCGTACATGCCTATTTAGTGTTACCTGGGGGCGCCCCCCTTGCTGGGGGCGCCCTGGTTGCATGGGGGCGCCCCCAACACTGGGGGCGCCCCCAAGACTGGGGCAGCACCCTGCGCTTTGTCTCCGGTTCTTGTTACCTGCAAGATACAAAAACACAAAGCATATACGCATATAATATTAAGCTTAAGGACTTGGTTCGGACTTCGGATTTGCACGAAACCCTAGGTCGAACCGGCACGAGTTCCTATCCCCGAGAACTCGCCCTTCACCTACTCCTTTCAGGAGACGGTTGCCACCCAGTCCTTCGGATGGACTTTTGCTTAGCCTCCGATTACTCCGGATCTCGAGACGCTCGAACCCCAACTCGTCTCTACTCCTGTCCTTAGTCATCGCTCAGCTAAGTTGCTCAGTCCCTTGGACCAAGACTTAATTTCCTAGCAGTCCTTCGCCAGGTGCCTAGCAGCCCTTCGCTAGGTCTTTGTTACCAAGCGGTCCTTCGCCTGGTGCCTAGTAATCCTTCGCTAGGTCTTTTATGCCTAGCAGCCCTTCGCTAGGTGCCCAGCAGCCCTTCGCTAGGACTTGTTCCCCTGACAACCCTTCGTCAGGTGCCTAGCAGCCCTTCGCTAGGACTTATTTTCCTGACAGCCCTTCGTCAGGTGCCTAGCAGCCCTTCGCTAGGTCTTTTCTTTCTGGCAACCCTTCGCCAGAGCCTAGCAGCCCTTTGCTAGGTCTTTTTCGTTCTGGCAACCCTTCGCCAGAGCCTAGCAGCCCTTCGCTAGGTCTTAGGGTTTCCATGCCTAGCTTGACTAGGACTTTTCGCAGGCTTAGGTTACTTCTCCTTCGCTCCCCTTTGTCTGTTCAACATATTACTGACTTAAGTACATTGTCAAACATTAAAACACATAAAGGAGAACATCATTGATGCAACTTGCACCAACAATCTCTCCCTTTTTGATATTTGACAATAACTTAAGTTAGATTGGTTTAAGGGGCTAAATTACTATCCCTGGGATAGAAAAACTAAAAGGTATAGGTTTTGGGAGAGTAAAAAATTTTCTAACTGAAAAAAAAATTCTAACTTAAGCACTCTCTCTCCCTTTGTCATGCATCAAAAAACTTGCATCAACAATAAAAAACTTTGAATTTTTGTTTTGAAAATACTTAGTGCAATTTTGTTTTTAAAAAAATTGCATAAATTTGAAAAATGCTCTAGGTTTAAAATATAAGTACTTTGAAAAGATGATTTGTAAGGAGTGCAAGTACTTTTAAAAGATTATTTAAATCCCTTTTTGAAAAAATATAAGTATATTTTTTGAGAAATTAAGTACTTAACAATACATTTGAAAATATTTTTTTTAAAATTAAGAATATTGGTTTTGAAAGACATAAGTACTTTTTTTTGAAAATATTTTACTTGATTGAGTTTCTTTTCCAGTCTGACACCATCCTAGGAAACCTTGTTGACCACAAGGGCATTTCCTAAGTGTCCTGGAAAGTTTTCAAACAAGTAAATATTATTATAAATTTTTAAGAAAAATGATAATATTTCACAAAGTATGTGCTGAAAAACTGTGTGAATTTAGAAGATCTAATATTTTACTTAACTTGGTCTATTTTCCAGTCTGACACTATCCTAGGAAACCTTGTTGACCACAAGGACATTTCCTAAGTGTCCTGGGAATTTTTCAACCTAAGTAACTATTATTTCAAAATCATTTCATAAGTCACACAAATTTTAACAAGTGGTATTTTGAAAAACATAGATTTTTAGTATTTTAAAAGCATGTAATTGAATAATTCTTTTAATTTGACCTCCCTCTAAACTTGACTCAGTCCTGGGAAGCTTGTTGACCACAAGTACTCTTCCTTTGAGTCTTAAGGTTTGATTCAAATCAAAGGAATTTTCTAATAATAAAAAATAGTTTAAGACTTGAAAAAATTTGACTCAGACTCCCCCTAAATCTGACACATCCTAGGAGTCATTTTTAGATTATGAAGTGGACCTTCCTCTGTGTCTTTAGGGTTTATCAGAATCAAAAGAACAGGTAAACATTTGATTTTTGCAATAGGTAAAATCTTTTTCGAAAAGCCACAAGTGATAACGATTAAAGCATGATTTTCGAAAAGATATTTTCAAATAATAGTAATGTTTTTAAAGTGCAGTTTGAAAAATATGAAAAGCACTCCTCCTGCATCAATGCCGTTTGACTCTATCTAAGTGCCCTAAGGAACTTTAGTGCTGTCCTAAGAGGCTTGTGTCTAATTGCGTGAGTCAATCAATTTTTGAAAACAATATACCTTTTTGAAAAATGTGTAATATATATAATCAATCAGACAAGCATGAATTCCATAAAAACATTATTATGTTAAAGCTCTATTTTGAAAAATATATTTTTAGGAAAATATTCTAACAATTTTGAAAAACAATTTTGAAAAATATTTTTCAATTCATTAGTCCTTAACATCTCACCCATTTTAGATGTATCAATACAACAAGCATGATTGCCTTATAGGTGTATTGTGAGATGCTTGAATCATTTTCCATTATTAAATCTAAGATTTAATTGAAATTTATGTTAGATTCGAATTTGACAAAAGATAATTTGAATTTGAATTTCAGAAATTGGCTTCCAGGTCTTGGCGAGGCACTAGGCCTTCTTTGGCCGTAGCCTTATGGGATCATCCACCCTTTCCTTGACAAAGCCTTTTAATGAAATTTCATTTTCAAATTAAATTAGGTCATTTTCTGGTCTAACTAGCTTGGGTCTTGGATCGGTAGCTTCGGCTGGTTTCACCAGTCTAAAGAGACCAAGTAGACTTGATCTTATTAGAGTTGGTTTCCCCAACGTACTATCATCTCACCTCCTCCCAATACTATGTTGCCAAATTTCAATTATCTTTTTCTTATGACCTTTCTAAATTATGCATAAGAATTAAATATGAATGACATGTCATATATTTTAAAGGAAAATAGCAAATGCATGGCATGACAATTATGCATGAGTCAAACAAGTCAAGACATTTTATTTTTGTTTCTAAGAATGTATCAAATTCTCGATTTGATACATATCGTGTGAACCTGCGAATATGTCAACCCACTTTGACATATTTGATTTTATTGAATTAATTGTTGCGGTTTGGGTAAGGTTTTAGTTTGGTTCAGGTTTAAGTGATTTAAGATTGGATTTAGTTGAATTAAAATTGAGTTAATTTGAATTTAATTGAATTAAAGTTGAGTTAATTTGAATTTAATTGAAAAGTGAATTAATTTGAATTAATTGAATTAAAGTGAATTTATTGAATTAATTTGAATTAAGGTGAATTAATTGAATTAATTTGAATTTAATTGAATTTAAGTAGATTAATTTGAATTATTTGAATTTAATTGAATTTAATTGAATTTAAGTAGATTAATTCGAATTATTTGAATTTAATTGAATTTAATTGAATTTAAGTGGATTAATTCGAATTATTTGAATTTAATTGAATTTAATTTAAGTGGATTAAATCGATTTTAATTGAATTTAATTGATTTTAAGTGGATTAATTCAAATTATTTGTTGCTTTAATTGAAGTTTAATTGAATTAAATTGATTTAATTGAGGTTTAATTGAATTAAATTGATTTAATTGAAGTTTAATTGAATTAAATTGATTTAATTGAAGTTTAATTGAATTAAATTGATTTAATTGAAGTTTAATTGAATTAAGTTGATTTAATTGAAGTTAAATTGAATTAAATTGATTTAATTGAAGTTTAATTGAATTAAATTGATTTAATTGAAGTTTAATTGAATAAAATTGATTTAATTAAAGTTTAATTGAATTAAATTAATTAATTAAAGTTAATTAGATTAAATAAAGTTTAATTGAATTGATTAGTTTAATTGAATTAATTAAGATTTATTTGAATTAATTAAGATTTAACTGAATTAATTTGATTAATTAAGATTTAATTGATTTAATTGAATTAATTAAGATTTATTTGAATTAATTAAGATTTAATTGATTTAATTAAGATTTAATTGAATTAATTAAGATTTAATTGATTTAACTGAATTAATTAAGATTTAACTAAGGTTTAATTAACAGTTGTGGGTTTAAATTCATCATTTTCATTATTTCGAAAATTTCTTCTTCGTTTTTATTTTTCTTTCCGAATTTTTCTATTAATTTTGATTTATTTGATCCTTTGTAATTTTCATTAATTATGGCCCTAATCTTAGAAAATTCTATTTCCTCCTCAAAATCAATATCCTCAAAGTGTGTGGAGTAAAATGGGCCACTAGTTAAGGTTTTATAGTAGTCTTCAGGATTATCTATAATTAAATTATTATCAAGAATAAAATCATTTTTATCCTCAGAATAATTTTCAATTAAATCATGTTTATCCTCAGAATAATTTTCAATAAAATCATGTTTATCTTCAGAATTATCCTTAAGGTTTTCAAATTCAAATTCGGAGTTATCCTTAGGATTAACTTTTTCTGAATTAAAATTGTCAGTAATATTATCAGAATTGATTTTATCAAAATTATTATCAGAATTAATTTTATTAATTTCTGAATTTATATTTTGAGTTAAACAATTAATTTCTGATATTTTAGTCATATCTTTATTTTCTAACTTATCATGCAAGAGGCTAATTTTATTATGCAGTAATTCTAATTTATTAGAAAAATTAACTAAATTATCACAAAATATTGCAGGAAAAATTTTCGGAACATAAATTTTCCGTACCTTCGCCGGACACTTGTTTTTGTAGTGTCCGTACTTCTCGCATTTAAAGCATTGTACATGTTCCTTGTTCTTCCGGACTCCTGGCGCTGGTACCTCCTTCGCCGCCGGTGGTGTAGACCGAGTCTTACGAGTAGGGCACTGATTTTTATAGTGCCCTCTCTCCCTGCATGTGAAACAAATAATATGTAATTTAAAATTAGACATTAAAAAAAATTGTACCTGATTCACCCCTGGGCTCCCCCTCAACTCCTGGCGTCGTTGCTCCGTCGGCGGTTAGTTCGGTGAAGTGCGGCTCGGCTCTGATACCACTTGTAGGACCGGTGCCGTCGATAGAGGGGGGGGTGAATATCGATCGTGAAAACTTTCGTAAAACTGGACTCAGAATATTAGTAGCGCAGCGGAAAACATAAAAATAAAAATAAAAAAGCAATACACAGTGGACACAGCAGGTTTATTTACTTGGTTCCCAACCCCCCAGGGTCAGTACGTCCAAGGCCTATGTACTCGGCGTTGAGTCCACTAATAGTCTCCTTTCCGGAATTTCCGGAGGCGGAGAAACCCGACTTACAGTGCAATATTACAAGCAATAATATGGAAAAATAAATACTGTAATTAATTGCAAACCAAACACAAAGTGTGAAGTTCGGCCGATCTGGACCTCCGAAGTGCCGCGCACTTCCTCCTGGAGCCTCCCGGTCGCAGAGCCTCATCTTTAGCGCATTGTCGTCAGTCGGAATGAACAGATTCGATGTTGGAAAGTGTGTTTGAAGCTGAGGGGTCGAGGCCCCTTATATAGGCCTCCTGGGGGCGCCCCGGACGCTGGGGGCGCCCCGGAAGACTCGGTCAACACTTATCCTTGCGCCTACCTCGCCGCAGGGGATAAGATCTTTGACCAGGGTGCCCCGGATGCTCCGGGCGCCCCCGTGGAGGCTTATCCTGTGTTCTGGCTTCGAAACAGCAAAACAGCTACTAATCAGGGCGCCCCGGACGCTCCGGCCGCCCCGGTTGACACCTGTTCTGCATACATCACCGTACATGCCTATTTAGTGTTACCTGGGGCGCCCCCCTTGCTGGGGGCGCCCTGGTTGCATGGGGGCGCCCCCAACACTGGGGGCGCCCCCAAGACTGGGGCAGCACCCTGCGCTTTGTCTCCGGTTCTTGTTACCTGCAAGATACAAAAACACAAAGCATATACGCATATAATATTAAGCTTAAGGACTTGGTTCGGACTTCGGATTTGCACGAAACCCTAGGTTGAATCGGCACGAGTTCCTATCCCCGAGAACTCGCCCTTCACCTACTCCTTTCAGGAGACGGTTGCCACCCAGTCCTTCGGATGGACTTTTGCTTAGCCTCCGATTACTCCGGATCTCGAGACGCTCGAACCCCGACTCGTCTCTACTCCTGTCCTTAGTCATCGCTCAGCTAAGTTGCTCAGTCCCTTGGACCAAGACTTAATTTCCTAGCAGTCCTTCGCCAGGTGCCTAGCAGCCCTTCGCTAGGTCTTTGTTACCAAGCGGTCCTTCGCCTGGAGCCTAGCAGCCCTTCTCTAGGTCTTAGGGTTTCCATGCCTAGCTTGACTAGGACTTTTCTTAGGCTTAGGTTACTTCTCCTTCGCTCCCCTTTGTCTGTTCAACATATTACTGACTTAAGTACATTGTCAAACATTAAAACACATAAAGGAGAACATCATTGATGCAACTTGCACCAACAGTTTGTACCAAAAGTCGAGTATATTTGGTATTTTTCACGAAACTATATTTTTCTAGGGTAGATTATATCCTAACAAATATGTTTGCAAAGTTTTATATTTTTCCGAATTTTATAAAATTTTCTAGGGATTCCTGAAATTCGGCTGGAAATTTCAGAAATGGACTGTATCAGTCGACTGATGTTTCTGTATGTTTGTGAAATGAGGGTACCAATCGATTGATGTTTCTATATGTTTGCGAAATGTGGGTACCAGTCGACTGATGTTGAGTCAGTCGACTGATCTTTCTGGTTTGTGATTTTTGAGGGGTTTTCAGAAGTAAAATGGATTCTCCTTGGCACTAGGGGTAGGATTGCTTGGGGCAATCTTTTTGATGGTGTCAAAGGGGGAGAATTTGTGGTGTTAAGTTAGGTTTAACTTGATGTGGGAGAACTTGGTGTTGTGAGTAAAGAATTAAAAATTATGTGAAGGACATAAGTTAAGGGTGTGGGATCGTTTAGAATCAATAAAGGGGGGTGAATATCGATCGATAATTTTTTGAAAAACTTAGAGTAATTTGCGCAGCGGAAAAGCAAAACAACGCTAACACGTTTGTTTTTACTTGGTTCGGAGTCGCAGTTGGCTCCTACTCCAAGGCCCACAGTCCTTGACCATTTACGATGGACAATTCTATATTGCGTAAAATTGTTACAACTTGAGTACAAATATAGAATTTAAAATATAGCACTTAAACGAAAATTATACCGACGATCGGAAGATTAGAATGTCGGAGCCGCGGGTTGTCGTTGGCGCTTGAGTCTTGAGCACGGAGCGTTTGGAGCAGAGCGCTTGAAATAATGCATAGAAAGAAGTTGTCTTTGAAGCCAAGGGGGTGAACCCCTTTATATAGCAGTCACTGGGGCGCCTGTGTTGATGGGGGCGCCTGACACGTGGCCCATTCTACGCGAAGCTCAATCCGCAGACTTGGCCAGCACTTGTCCCTTCAACTGGGGCACCTGAGCTGACTGGGGCGCCTGTATGAACATAGATGCCTCATTTGCTTATGTGGCAGCTTGCTTCGAGTGGGTTCGGAAGAACCCTTATCTAGGGCGCTTGTATCAACACAGGCGCCTGATCAAACAGGTGTCTGCCTTCATTGAGGCGCTTGGGAGCAGAAACCTTTCACCCTTCGTTCCTGCAACCAGGGTTAGTTCCAAAACACAAAGAATAAACAATATAATATCATTTAAGCATGATTAACAGCCTGAGCTGTCTTGGTTCTGATTTTGGATTTCCCAAATGGAACCCTAGGTCGAACCGACGTCTAATGTTCCCTCCTACGAGGGACGCGTCCTCACCTACTCCTCTCAGGAGAGTTTACCTTTTTGCCAACCGGCTCCTCCGGTTGGAATTTTGCCCAATCCCCAGGATCAGGTCTTCCTGCCCAGTTCGCGACCAGGACTTATTGCTCAGCTTTACCCACCAGGTCTTTGGTGCCCATCCCTCGACCATGACTTATTTTCCAATTCCTCGAATCAAGACTTCGTGCCCAGTTCGCGTCCAGGACTTATTGCCCAACCCTATGTCAGGACTTTGGTGCCTAGCCCGCGGCCAGGACTTATTACCCAATTCATAGAATCAGGACTTCGTGCCTAATGTACCTAGGACTTTTCCTGCACACTTGAGTGGCATTGTTAGATCATAATAAAACCTTAACTTCTGAACCCTTTACCATTATCAAAATACAGCTTTGACTTTGGTGCTTCTGGCACCAACAAAGGGGGAGGGCATATGTATGTCTCTTAATGTGCTATGCTTTTAATTTTCAATTGCTATTGCTATTGTTGTTGTTGTACCTAACTTAAACATATTGCCACACATCAAAAAGGGGGAGATTATTGGGGCAATCGACCCAAGTATGATCGGGAGGATCATGGGGTTTGATGTGTGGGCCAATATGGTTAAGTTAGGATTTCATGTTGGTCTAATATGTGTATATGAGTATGCAGGTTTGCAGGTACACATAGACTTGGTTGGATGTCTTCAGGTACGGTGAAGAGTGGTATGGAGGCAAGCCATGGGCTTGTGTGCGCATCCGAGGGACCATGGACGAAGCAGGGACGATGAGCCGAGGGAAGCGAACTTCGAGGCGTACGTGAAGGATGGCATGGAGGCAAGCCGTGGGCTTGCGTACGCATCTGAGGGATGAGGGCCAAAGTCGAAGAGGGCTTGAAGGCAACAGATCGAGGCTGTTGGAGCAGGGACGATGAGCTGAGGGATGCGGACACTTTAGAATTTTGAAATAAATTGACACCTCAAAACAATTTATTACAAAATCTACCAACACCTCAAACACCGAGAATTTCACATGCCACGATGGTGTGGACGTATACGAATTCTACATTCGTGAGAGGAGGTTTTACCCATTAATTTTACTATCTTGTCATCCTAACCTTTTTGACAAGTAAAATTAATAGTTGGTCCTCTTCGGCCCTACCAATGATAGCAGTGACTATCTAAGTGTTTACCACTACACGACACCAAGAAAAATTATTTCTGATTATGTGTCTCCCGATGGGGAAGTACACACGCTCATCAATAATTTTCTATAGTCTTTTCTGACCTAGTGATCCGCAGAACAAGCCCATCCGATGGGGAGGAAGGCACTCAGAGCCAACGCGCAGACTTGTTCGCATCACATATCAGATTGTAGTGGAGGCCACGGGACCCTTAGGGTCCCTCTCCCACTTAGTTATGTGCGTTGAGAACATGCATTCACACAACAAGCACACACAAACCAAAATAATATAGCAATGAAAAATCCTAGATTTTTCCAACTATTATGGCCTTGGTCTCCAATGCGCCTCCAGTCGTGTCATCACCTCGTCTACTCCATCCTATCCATGCACAAGCCACCATGAAGGAGTCCCCGAGACGTGATGACTAGCTAACTAATTTACATCCATTGATCCTAAACTCCACGAAGGAGTGTACATATCATCTAGATCAAAAGTAAATAGAAAGCTTGGCTAAACAAGTGACATATTTAATTACAAAAATTAAATAGCTTATCTAGCCTCGTCAACCCCGAAGATTCAAATAATTTACATCAAACACAATCAATCACATACAAACAACACAATTACCATAATAGTTGGAATCTAGTGCCTACAACACAAAGTTAGTCTACGCACATCCAAATATCATTTAGCAAAATAATGTACATGATAATGTGCAGAAAAATAATCGAATCCTAAACACATAAAATCAGAAACCTGGCTCTGATACCAATTATTGGTATGGCTTGGCGGTTTCCAAGACAACCACAGGGTCGTATCTGAAAGACCTCTCTATGGCTACAGATTAAAAATTTAATCCGAATAGAGACCTGCCCTTCTAACGACCGACTCGTCGTCGTGTTAATTAATCCAAGTCACAACTTTAGCCAAAACCGAGGTTAAGGCCTTGTAACTTTCTGGATTAATTTACCGCGGAAAAGACGACGATTTGGATCGCCAATTTTTGTGTTTATCTTCGGGGTCCAGTTAGTTAATTATTAACTATGATATCAAATCAAAATAATAAACTAACTTACATAAAATGACGAAGCAAAACATAATGGCACAAATAAAACATGCGATAAGAAAAATGGAGCTCGGGAGAAATATACCTCGCCGTTTACCTCGCAGTCTTCTATCTTATGACCCTCCCCTTCTGGATGTCGTGTGGGCGACGATCTTCCAAGACGCAGAGTCTCCAAGGCCTCGAATCAATCCCTTCTCTTCTTCCTTTCTTTGCGCCAACTCCAAACCCTAGGGTTAGGGTTTGGCTCCTGCCGGCGTCCCTTAAGGAAGAGGAAAAGAGGATCAAGAAGAAGAGCTCTTCTTCTTCACCTCCACCCCAGCCAACCTCCTCTACTTCTCCCCTTCTCGCGGCAATAAATCCACAAGGAAGAAGAACACCTCAGGCTTCTCCTTTTTTCGGCGACAAACACCAAGAGAACCGCCTCCCTTGCCGGCGCTCCAAGCTTCTTGCTCCCTTCCTTCCGCATGCCACAAAGGAGAAGAGAACTCCTCCTTGTCTTGTGTGTGTCTGTAGCCGAAGATGGAGAAGAATAGAGTGAGAAAGAAGGAAAAGAGAAGCTCTCTTTCTCGTCCAATGCCGGCGCCGACTCCCACCTTGCACCGCCGGCTTCCCCTCCTTCCCAGCTCAGCCGCGCACCACCAAGGGTCGAGGTCTCCTCCTCCCTTGCTCTGTGATTGAATGCAGGCTTGGGGTCGAGAAGAAAACAAGAGGAGAAGAAGAGGCTTCCCTACTACCGTCGGTGCCTTAGGTTAGTGAGGAGAAGAGAATAATAAGAGAGGGAGAGAGGTAGGATTTATATAGGCGATTAATTATGATTAATTGGGAAAAAATTTCCAATCAATTATGAATTGCTTCTAAAATTTTATATAGAATAATTCCTTAATTAATCCAAGATTAATTCCTTTAATTATTCCATGATTAATTCCTTAATTAATCTGAGATTAATAACTTAATTAATCAAAATTAATTTCTTAATTAACCGGCCTTGTATCATGACTTTTATGGGGCTTTATTGGGCTAAGATAGGCACCATGAGGAGGAGTTGGTTCTTGGCTCACTAATGGATCCAAACCCGATCCATTAATGGAGATCTATTCCACTAAAGGATCGCATTGTACTTCCTCACCAACCCCCATATTTTCATATGGGCTCCACCTATTACGAGTCGTCCATCTCCCCGTGTTTAAGATATTGTATGCCCGATAATTAATTTAATTTACTGATAATTAAATTAATTATCTTCTTGATCCTTGATTAGTACCACTCAACCTTTTCATCATGCCAGACCATAGTCTACTTGCAAGATTTGACATGACGATCTTTTTGAGCTCACCAAGAGGGCATCAACACCCTGACCTACCAGGACACAGATTCCGTTAATAATCAACGGCACATCATATTATTAATATTATTTCCCAACTTACCGAGCCTATCGATCTAACAGAATAGATCTCGCCCATTGGTAAATCAAAGATATAATAATTAATAATATATGCCCGTCATTATTTCGGGATTAAGAGATCGTTCTCCATAATATTATCCGAGGTCTAATCCAATTTACTAAGTCAGTACAAAATTTGAATGACCTCTCTTTTGGTCCTACTCAATGTACACAAGGTACACTAGTGTAATCCTATGGTTAAGATAAACCACACCTAATTACACTACAACTATCCTGATGGTTTGTCCAACACCATCTCGGTTGTGAGCCTCTTTCTTATGCTTCGGTAAGGAACCTGATAACATGATTTTCTGTGCGACACCACGCACCATGTTATCTACAATGCCAAGTATCAGACGTATAATGAACATACTAATATAAACATGCACTATGTGATTTTCTGATTATCTTTAAAATGTAGATGTCTCCTAACCAAAAGGCAAGACTTTTAGTATACATCCTAACAATATGGAGACAAGTCGTGGGCTTGTATGCATCCAAGGGATGAGAGCCAATGTCGAAGAAGGCTTGAAGGTAATAGGTCAAGGCTGCAACAAGAGTCAAGTGAGTTGTGAGTGTTCAAGTGCGAGCAAAATGTACTTCGGAAGTGAATCCCTAGGTTCAGGGTTTTGTCAGTCGACTGATGTGGGATCAGTTGACTGGTAGAGGTTACAGAAAGATCAGTTGACTGATCTTCTATGCAGTCGATTGATGTTGGCTGAAATTCAAACGTTGGGTTGTAATATTCGAATCTGGGTGGAGCAGTCGACTGGTGTTGGCACTAATTGACTGGTAACGGCAAGTTCAGCTACGAGCTTTATTTAAGGGAGCTCGATTTGGTTGGCTAGAGTTGATGAAATTTGTCTTGGTTAGAGGCCAATTAGTGGTCTTGGTGCTCAAGTGTACTTGCAAGGTTGTGGCGAGGTTTCTCCACCAACAAGGAGTGACACGAGCTAGCCAGAGGTTTTCTGGGGACTCATCCACTGATGGATCAGGATCGTTCACCATACGGACTATCGTGGGGTAGAAACTTTATCTCTGAACCACGTTAAAGGTTTGGTGTTTACGTTTGTTCTTTGTTAGTTTAGTTTAATTGTATTTCCACATTACGCAACTAACAAGTATAAGAGCAAACCAAAGATGATAAGTGGGTGATTGGCTATTCACCCCCTCTAGCCATACGATCAAGTCCCAACAGTAACTTCTCCTAAGTGGAGTATGTGAGGACGTGTTTCTCGGAAGAGGGAATAGTAGGCGTCGGTCCAACCTAAGGTCTCGGTTGAAACCTAAAAGTCAAGATCGAACAACACGGGCTATCAAATACATACATTCTTATTTTACTTGTGTTATACTAATCTTGTGTTGTAGCTAAGCAAAATGGTAGACTACTGGTACATAAGCGCCCGAATGGGTGTTAGAGGGTCGAGAACACAGGCGCCCAAGAGTCTTTGACTCATCCAGGGCTTGGCTGAGCTAGTGTATGCTGAATGGAAGTTCCAGGTCAACAACATAGGTGCCCGAGTGCGGATAATGCTTGGACCAAGCATAGATCACGCAACTGCCAGATCACAACAACACGGGTGCCCGAGTGACAGTATAAAAGGGTTCTTTCACCAGGACCCTAGATATCAATTTTGCTATCAACTTTGCTCTTGTGTGTTGCAACCGAAATGACTTGACGATGCCAAAAAGCTGCTCCGATGACAACGTGCTCAATCTTTCTTACATTTATGTTGTCGGTATAATTGTTGCTTATTGATATTACTCCAGCATTGTACTTGTACTCATTTTCACGGATTGATAGGATTTTCCAAAGTAAATGGTCAAGGACCGTAGACCTTGGAGTAGGAGCCATCACAATACTCCAAACCAAGTAAAAATAAACCTGTGTTAGATGTGTTTCTTTTACTTATGTTAATTTCCGCTATGTACTCACTATTTTTTAAAAGTCTGAATCATGATTTTTCGAACGCGATATTCACCCCCTTTTATCACTCTTTACGATCATACATTTGGTATCAATGCAGGGTTTACTCAGATTTGGTGAAACCATCATTTGAGACTTTTGCTTTTCGGATTTGTGCTTTTCGAAATAATCAAAAACGATATTATTACCTCTTTTTGATAACTTTTCTCGTTCATATGTTTTTTCGTTTCTCGAAGTTGATACAACACCATTCGAGATTATTTATTTTATTTCTTCCCGAACTATTAATTCAAGACTAAATCTTGGTATAAGTTACCTCGTATTGCAAGATTCTCCTCATTCCCTCTCAATGTCCCAACAAGAAGCTACAACACCGCTCGTCCACCTCTATTCTCTGGCGATGATTTTGGTTACTGGAAAAGTCGAATGGAGGTCTACCTGAAAATTCAGGTGGACATATGGATCATCATCCAATCCAGTCTTGAGGTACCTCTCGATGGACATAGAGAACTCGTGGGATACGAGAACTGGGACACAACACTAAGAAAAAAAGTTGAGGTTGACACAAAAGCTACTCAAACCCTCCAATGCGGTCTAACTAATGAAGAACTGAACCAGGTTGGACCCTTCAACCATGTCATGCCCCCAGAGGCCTGTGCTCGCTCGAAAATCGGGTAGCACCTCCACTGTACGATGGACAATCTAAAACTTAATACATACAAATCTCAACATATAATTAGCACAGCCACACTCAGCTGGTTTTCACACAATCACAACAACACAGTTAATAATAATATAATAATTTCTATGCATCGACGCTAAGGGACTGATAGGTGGATCCTCTTCCGGTAGCACAAGAAACAACTATCAACTACCTGAAACAAAAAGGAGAACAAGGGGTGGTGAGTTCTGGGTGAAACTCTGTGGGTATAAGAACAGATAAATGCATTGTATATAAAAAGGATAAAACATGAAGGCGATCGTGCAGTTAGCAAGAGGGGGTGAAATTGCCCCGGAAAAATAAAATACTATCTTATGTTTTTGCTAAAAAAGATAGAAGTTAGTTCAAACAAAAAATCATTAACAGATTAAAACAAAATAGAAAAGAAAGAGGTAAATAGAATTATATGGTTTGCAACCTGGGAGGTTGCTAATCTAAGGTAAAATAAAGCGCAGATCTCCTAAATAACTCCTTCAGGTGGAGAAGCCTCCTACACGGTGAAAAGCTCAGAAGAACAGAGAAAAATAAGAAAGAAATTCATTTGCTGTGATTGATGAATGGAACTTGTGGGATCAGTGTGATTGATAAGGGGGGGGGGTGAATATCAATTACGTATTTTTCCGGAAATGAATCAAGAGTAAGCACAGCGGAAATAAAGAAACTCGCAAGTTAAAACACTGCTAACACAGTTTGTTTTACTTGGTTCGGAGTCTGTAACGGCTCTTACTCCAAGGCCCATGGTCCTTGACTATTTTCGTTGGGCAATTCTATAATTTGCAAAACTAAGTTACAAATATAAAGATGAAGTACAGAAAATAAGACTAAAATTGTATACCAACGACACTTGCTAAAGAAGGAAGAAGTTGATTAGGCGTAGAAGCGGCATGACGTTGATCTTGGACTTCTTTGGCGTGGAGAAAATGAGCACGGAAGCTTTATCGCAGTATTTTCAAGTGTTTGAATTGATGATTTGAACCAAAGGGGCGAAACCCCTTATATACCACTACTCGGGCGGCCTAGTGCTCATGGGGGCGCCCTCCTCAATAGCGATCCAGTCGCGTCGTTATCCTTTGACTAGGCTAAACCTTATCCACTTTCGGGTGTTGGTGTTGGTGTTGGAAGCACCAGATCGAACCTTGTTTTGATTAGTGGCAAAGGGTTCAAGTTAAGCTGATATTTTGTACTAATGGATTTGTGGAGATTGCAGAAAAGTTCTATGTAAGCTAGACAAGAAGTCTTGACCTGCAGGACTGAGTACGAAGTCCTGGTTGGGGATTGGGCAATGAAGACTTGGCGAGTGAAGCCGAGCATGAAGACTTGGTACGGGGGACCGAGCAAAAGACTTTTCTGAGCGGGGATCGCGGACAGGAGTCGAGACGGGTCGAGGTCGAACGTCGTCGAGTTTCGAGTTCTCGGAGACCGATCAAAAGTCCAACCGGAGGTTCTGTGTGGCAACAGGTAAATTCTCCTGAGATGAGTAGGTGAGGATGCATTCCCTGATGAGGGAACAGTAGGCGTTGGTTTGACCTAGGGTTTTAGATGAAACCTGAAAGTCAGGACCTAGATAGCACTGGTTGTAAATCATACATGTTTACATTATATATTATTGGATGTATGGAACTAACCCATGTTGCTGCTAAAAAAAATAAAGCAGCTTGACTGGGGTGCTTGATTAGGACTTAGGCGCCTAAAAGCTGGCAGATGGCCGCTGAGTTGGTGCAATAGTCAGACTGACGTGGTGAGTGTTGAGTGGAGGATCCACATCGGCACTTAGGCTCCTGGAAGGGACTTAGGCGCCTGACCAGGATAGAATTTGACTGGCAACAGATAGAGTTTCCGCCCGATCCACTGTGACTGGGGCGCCTAAATGACCATTCAAGCGCCTGAGTAACTACTATAAAAATGGGTCGAGTTCAGCAATCCAGGACATCAATTCAATACTGCGATCACTTTCTTCTTCTGTGTGCTGCGCAACCAAAGTTCAGACAAAGCTAAAATGTCGTCCAACTCTCTGAACGAAGATCTATCCTCACATTTCAGGAGTCGGTATTATTGTTCATTTCTTATTGCACACTTTAATTTGAAACTTATAAACATTCTTGCGATTTTTAGTGACGCCCAAAGTAATGATCAAGGATCGTGGGCCTTGTAGTAGGAGTCTGTTTAGACTTCGAAGCACATAAAATCAACTTGAGTTAGCGATCATGATTCGTTGTTTATTTCCGCTGCTCTCTCTCTCTCTAACTCCTACGTATATTCTCAATGCTTTCGCTATGTACTTTACTTTCTTTATTTAACTATTAATTCGAAGTTTTTATGAAGTGATATTCACCCCCCTCTATCGTTCAATCTCGATCCTACAATTGGTATCAGATCGGGAGCTGCTAAATTTTGGTGAAACCACCACTTGAGTACTTTTTGGGGTTTCCGTAGTTTTTTTAGTTAATTTTGATTACTTTTTGAAGTTCTCTTCAATTGCATTTCTTTTTTCCCACACTACAAATCCATGACAAAAGTCTTGGTATATTCTGTTATTTTTGTTATTGCAAATTCAAAATTCTCTCTACTATCTTTATGGTATTGTAAGAGGGCTATAGTACTGCTCACCCCTTCTATTCTTTGGGGAATATTTCAGGTATTAGAAAAGCTAGATGGAAGTCCACCTAAAAACTCAGGTGGATATGTGGATAATAATCCAAACCGGATTTGACCTTCCAAGAGAAGAGCAAGGGGTGATTCTGAGTTACGACAAATGGGATGTCACTACTAAAAAGAAAATCAAAGCTGACGCAAAAAAGACACAGACCTCCAATGCAGACTTACAAAGGAGGAACTTAACCGTGTTGGTCCCTTCAACAGTCCCAAAGAACTATGGAATAAAATCATAGAACTCCACGAAGGAACCTCAAACACTAAGGTGAGCTGTCGCGATCTCTTGTTGAATAAAATTTATAACCTAAAAATGCAAGACGGAGAAATGGCTTCCCAACTGCACGCTCGAATTCAAGAAATTATGAACGGATTCCACATCATCAGGCAAATGATCAAGAATAGGGATCTGATCAGGTATACATTAAATTCATTCCCTAGAAACTCGCTGTGGGCATCTATGGTTGATGCCTTCAAAATTTCTAAGGACCTTTTGAAAATAAAATTAGATGAGTTATTTTCTGAATTCGAGTTACATAAATAGATTAACGGTTCACTTGTAGAGAAAGGTGTGACTTTAATTGCAGGAAAAATCAAGAAGAAGACACCGAACATCGCTTTGATGAGGTCATTTAACTCTTTTTTTGTTGTATGCTTTTATTCATCGCCTGGACATAAACATAGGGCATCACATCATTCAAGTCATCACCTATCCCTCTAGTATCTCTACTCATAGGAGAGTACGCATTCCCTATTGCCACCTCCTAACCTCGATTTTTGCACGTTTCGGATGCGATGTCCTTAGAGGTCAGGTCACGTGGTTGATCGAACGCAACGAAATAGGACTTAGAAACTTTTTCTTAGCTAGGTTAGAAGTTAATATTGACGGGGTCTTGATCTGGAAGAGGGGTAGGGGAGTGGAACCGACCGATGATAAGGAGGGTGAGGACGTCCTAGTTGCAGAGATCGAGGCCCCATTAGATCAGGACCCACCTCAGCAGGATCCACCACTACCTCCTCCACACTCGATAGATTAGAGATTGGCTCTACTCGAGATAGAGGTTCATCGTCTCAGGACTGAGTCTCACCATCTCGGGACTCGGATCCAGACTTTACGAGAGGAGTTGGCGGCCCAATACTTGGAGATGGCTGAGACGACAGTAGAGCGACATGCCAAGCTTATGAAGCTGCTTCAGTCTTGGCGCCCCGACCCTTCTTCCTAGACTTTGTTATTTGACTCACTTGACTGTTTGACCAGATCAATTGTCTTGGTATTACTGTGGCTTGATTTTTGGTCTGACTGACTTGGATTGTTTTTCTGTCTTACCTTAGCTTATATTTAGCTCATGCTTTCCTTCAATCTATTTGGATTGCATTGTGCTTAGTATGTGCTTAGTAGAGTAGGATTTCTAATATTTGATTTTGATTCGAACGTCAAAACGTTTATCTATCTCTAAAATTCTAAATCTGATTATAAAATTGGTTTCAAAAACATTATCTCAATTTCAAAGCTTGGTTTTTAAAATTTATTTTCAATACTTAGTTTTTCTTTAACTTTAAAACTACCGCATTCAAAACTAGGGTCTTTCTTCGACATGGACTTAGCTTAGGCCTAACCCTAGTATGCATGCTCTTATAGATTTAGAAGCCAGCATCTCACAAGCACATTAGGATTAACTTGTTTGACAACCTAAACTGGGTTGAGATGCTTAGGACTGTTGCCCTAGATATAGATGCTTCAAAATCAGTGCATCGACACAAGTTGGGGGCGTTATAAATACAATTCAAATTAATCAAGTCAAGTATTCTGGCTAACTGAGCTGATTTATGAAATATACTTGACTTAACTAACCCAAGTGAAAACTGTTGTTTATTATAGTCAGTAAATAGCTAAAAGGTTAGACAGGTGCCTAAAAGGAATTGACTTTATTTTTGAATATCTAAAATTATTTTCAATTTTTTTCATGCTTGGACTCAAAATAAAGGTGCCTAGACTTGACTTCGACTTAGCATAGACTTAGACATTTTTTTTATGCTTAAATTTACTCTCTTTGATACACTTAGCCATTTTTATTGTGAATCCTTTAGTCATTTTTGTTATGTTCCTACCCTTATATTTCATGCATGATTTTGATATATGACAAAGGAGGAAAAAAGAAAAGAGTTCAAAGTTGTTAGAAAAATTTAAGTTTTTAAAAATATTGTCAAAAGAAAAGTTTTTCAATGTTTAGTATTTTTCAAAATTGGTTAGTGTTTTTCAAAGTGTTTTTCAAAATGGTTAAAAAATTCAAAATTTAGAATTAACTTGGTCGTTAAAAATCTAAGTTTTTTTATAACTCAACATTTTGAAATTAATTTCTCTTTCATACTTAGTTTTTCGAAACGAATGTTCTAACAAGTTTTTTAACAACTTTTCAAAAGTTAACTTAGTCTCTAAAACTTTTTTACACATAAATAAGACTAAGTCTAATTTTTTTGGAAGATATCCTCTCCTCTATAAACACAGTTGTTAAATGATCTAGGGGGAGATAATTAGTTAAGGGGAAGAGCTTAAAAGAAATTTCATTCCCCTGTTAAAACTTATTTTTAGCTTAACTTTGAACTGGGTTGCCATAATTAAAAAGGGGGAGATTGTTGGTACCGAAAGCACTAGATCGAACCTTGTTTTGATAAGTGACAAAGGGTTCAAGTTAAGCTGATATTTTGTACTAATGGATTTGTGGGCATCAATTCAATCACTGCAATCACTTTCTTCTTCGGTGTGTTGCATGACCAAAGTTCAGACAAAGCTGAAATGTCGTCTGACTCTTCGAACGAAGATCTGTCCTCACATTTCAGGAGTCGGTATTATTGTTCATTTCTTATTTCACATTTTAGTTTGTAACTTGTAAACATTCTTACGATTTTTAGTGACACCCAAAGTAAACGAACAAGGATCGAGGGTCTTGCAGTATGAGTCGGTCAAGACTCCGAAGCAAGTAAAACCAACATGAGTTAGCGATCATGATTCGTTATTTATTTCCACTGCTCTCTCTCTCTCTCTCTAACTTCTACGCTTATTCTCAAATCTTCTGCTATGTACTTTGCTTTCATTATTTAAGTGTTAAATCCAATATTTTTGCGAAGTGATATTCAACCCCCCTCTATCCCTCAATCTCAATCCTATATCGGGCGCCTGAGACAACTGGGGCACCTAAGTGCTGATGTGGCACGTCCAATTAGCTGCCGCCAACTTAGCTTCGCTAGCGCTAAGTAAACTAACCTGGGGCACCCGAGACCTCATGGGCATCTGGGCTGCTCGGGCGCCTGAGTCCTCTCAGGCACCCCCAATGCGGCCAACTGATTTTCTTTGTTGGGTCAAGGTTGACCGACAAGAGGGGTGAGGGTGAATTTCCGCTATAAAATAAAACTAAATCTTTTGTACGGTCTCACAAAGAATTCAGATTAGTTACAATAATTAGTTAAAATAAACATAAACAAATTAAACTAGTAAAAGGGTCAAACACAGAAATTTACTTGGTTGCAACCTAGGTGGTTGCTATTCCAAGATGACTAAAGTGTTGTTGCAAGATGCATCAATGATGTGTTTCTCTAAGTGTTTCGATGTTTAATAATATACTTAAGTTAGAAACAATATGTGTTTGACAAGGTAAGGGTTAGTCAAAGTAATCAAGGGTTAAAACAAACAAGGTCTTATGTTTGGTAGGGTTAACCCAGGGTTGATCAAGTTAACAAAGGTTTAGCCAAACAGGATATGATATTTGGCAGAATGAACCAGAACCCAGGGTTAGGTAACGTGACCAAGGGTTAGCCAAACATGACCTGATGTTTGGGAGGGTAATCAAACCTAGATTTAATCTGGTTAATATACTAAGGTTTGATCAGTTAGAACAAGGGTTAGCTAAATAGGATATGATGTTTAGCAGAAAACCCAGGATTAATCCCTCCTTCACCGCGAACCAAGTATGGATATCCATCTTCAAATAGTATTCCATCTTTGATCTCCAATATTGGAAGTCGGCGCCATCAAAGAATGGAGGTCGGGTGGTGGAGAAGCCTTCTCTCAACGCCATCTTGTTGAAATCTCTCGGATGTTAAGCCGTGTATAGAGCCCCTCGCTCTGATACCACTTGTTGGAAACGGGATGGCTAGAGAGGGGGGGGGGTGAATATAGCCAATCAATGCAACCTTTGGCACTTAGCAACTTTCTGCAACTTAGAAATCAGTAGCACAGCGGAAAGAATAGAAAACAAGGTGTGCAGAAAACTAACACACAAACAAACCAAACACAGCTAGCAAGATCGCTAACAAGGAGGATTTACAAGGTTCGGGGATAACTTGCCCCTACTCCTTGGCATGCCCTTAAGGTGGGCGATCCCTTGATCGTCGGCAGATCAAGCCCCGGTGATCATCGGATAAAAAGCAACCTCCTTCTCGGTGGAGTAACCTCTCCACAGTGTTTCAATCACAGATAAAATTTAAGCACAAAGAAACAACAAAAAGGATCTTACTCAAACACTTATCAAGGACAAGAACGCAGCAAGCTTCCCTGAGCTCCACCCAGTGGCGATCTCACGCAAGAACCCTTCTTCGTGTCTTCCTACTGTCGGACTCCAAGCTTCTCGTTCTCTCCTTCAAGCGCTCAAGTAATGGATGATTGCTTCTCAATCGCTTGCTTAGAATGATGGAAACTTCAAGAACACAGCAAGCAGTTGTGGAGAACTCAAGGAGGCAAGAACTCAAAACCCAAGCTATAGAACTCTGCTTCACCGAAGCTGTCTCTCGTCCCTTTTGTTTCTCCACTAAGCATCAAGTGACCTCATCTCAAGCAGCCTCCAGCTGCCTCACTGCCAACGCCAGCTACCACAGAACCCTTACTGAACTTCCTGAGCTCCCTCAGCCAAGCTTCAGTCAACGGCTTCAGTCCTGCAGCTCCAGCCGTATCAACCTGAGTTGAGAAATGGACAAACCTGCTCCAAGGAAAGCCTCCATTGACTTCTCCATGAGTGTTTGAATCCTCCCCTGTCACCTGCAGCTTAATCAGACTGTTAGAGCAGTATATCACACCGTGAATCAAACATCAGATGTAAGTGGCAGCAAATCGGATATGTTCAGACGCGATCAGAGCGTCTGACAGTGCAATTTGAATTTAAGTGATCGGTCACCGGACCGATCAGAGAGCCTCCTGATCGGTCACCAGACTGATCAGGCTGGTTTCAGACCGATCAGGCTCCGTCCAGATCGATCCCCAACGCTCAATCAGAAATCATGATTTCTTTGAGATTCTCCCGGACCGATCCCAGGTCGTGGATCGTTCACCGGACCGATCCACCCTTATATCGGGCGATTCAAAAGATCGTGGATCGTTCACCGGACCGATCCACCCTTATATTGGGCGATTTCTGAGTTTCGCAGATAAGCCTTCTGATCGGTCAACTGACCGATCAGGGTGTCACCTGATCGGTCATCAGTCCGATCAGGTCATCACCAGACCGATCAGGAACCGTCCTGATCGATCTTAGTGAAGAGCCCGCGAAGCTGGATCGTTCACCAGAACGATCTGCACAGTGATCCTGATCGGTCATCAGACCGATCAGGAGCAGTTCAGCAAGGGAACTCAACCTCACTGCTTGCTCCCTGATCGGTCACCAGACTGATCAGGAGCCAGTCAATGGGTGAAACGCATACTCCCTGATCGGTCACCAGATCGATCAGGAGCAGCACAGTAGGTTCCCAACCTCACTGTGTGCTCCCTGATCGGTCACCAGACCGATCAGTCATCGCTGGATCGGTCACCAGACCGATCCACGAAGGAGCAACGTGCCAGAATCCCTGATCGATCACCAGACCGATCCAGGGACTCAAACTTAGCCCTCCTTGCTAAGATTCCATCCACCTTAGCACCCCAAGCTAAGGATTTTTCCATCTAACTCTCCAAGTTGGGAATTTGCACCTAACTCTTCAAGTTAGGACTTTTCACCTAGCCCTCCAAGCTAGGACTTTTCACCTAGCCCTCCATGCTAGGACTTTTCATCCAACCCTTCCGAGTTAGAACTTCATCCAACCTAGCCCTCCAAGCTAGGCACCTGACCCTCCAAGCCAGGACTTTTCACCTAATTCTCCAGGATGGGAATTTGCACCTAACCCTCCAAGTTAGGACTTTTCACCTAGCCCTCCAAAGCTAGGACTTTTCTCCCAACCCTTCCGAATTAGGACTTTTCCAACACCTAGCCCTCCAAGCTAGGATTTTTCACATCTAACCCTCCAGGTTAGGGTTTTTCCAACACCTAGCCATCCAGGCTAGGATCCTCCATATCATGCCTAATCCTCGATCAGGACTTAATCATAATCATCATAATCATCAACCTAAACTAAAATCGTTTGTCAACACCAAAACAGCAATCAAGGCCAGACTGCATCAACAATCTCCCCCTTTTTGTTGTTTGACAATCCGATTTTAAGTTTAGGGATTCTCAATCAAGTTTTCCAACATTTAGAATCATAGGGGAATCCAGATCCTCCCCCTACAACATGATCATTCTAAACTTAACCAATCCACACTCTCCCCCTTTGTCGAACACCGAAAAGGGGCTAGAGGGACTGTTAAGATTAAAATAAACTCCCCCTCAACCCTAGGGGTATCCCAAATCAACAAAGATGTGATAGGTTGTAGAATAATCATATGAATACATGTGAAAAAGATAGAGCAAGATATAGCAATCACATGCACCATATGAACAAGAAGTAACAACTCACAAAGCATGTCATGACAGTCATATGTAGCAACTAGACATGGCATTATAAGCATGAACATGGCAATGTAACAAACATGCAGATAAAACTCATATAAACAATCATGGCATCAACAATAGACATACTAAGATTAGATAAGCATGTGAGGTAATGTTAGACAAGTCAAAGCATAAACATCCAGAAAAGTAGCAAGATGCAGGACACATGCATCAAGAGCAAGATACGTGTGGCACAAGGCCACAATAGTCAAGTCGCAGGGCGTACAGCCTGAGAGTCATACAAGGCATGAATTCATCAATCGTCAGTGGCATCATCGTCGGAATCATCGATATATATGATATCCCCGGGTGAAGGGCCACTGGGGGACGCTCCATCAGGAAACGTATGATGATACCACTCTTCATACCATCTGTCCTGGAACGAGCTCATCTCAGAGATATCAGATGCTAGGGCATCAAAACGGCGATCAAAAGCCTGAAACTCGGAGCTGACCTCCTGTCGCCAAAGCTCGGAGATGTGTAACTCGTGCTCTATCTTCCGCTCTATCTCCGCAACCTGCCAGCGTATATCAGGAGCCCACTCATCATAATCTGCAGTAATAGCTGGCAGCCCCTGGTCATGAGCTGCTCTCGGTAGCTCCCCCGTACGGCTGTGATCCTTCCACCTCAGCCCCTCGGTCCCGAGAACAATGCCGGACTGAGCAAGCATGCGACGATCCAGACGACAGTCCTGTCGAATCATCGGCACAATGCGGCCCTGTGAAACATCGATGCCAACTGACTCCAGCCAGGCAGTGATGATATGACCGAATGGCATATAGATTGACTGGGATAACGACATACTGTGGACGATGATAGAGAAATAGACCGAAGCTACTGGGTCAAAGTCTAACTGCTGATGCATCCCGTAAAGCATCAAGCAGTGGAATGGTTGAATCTCATCAAGGTGCTTCGAAGTGGTTGGAAGGAGACAGTTGGTGATGATTTTAAACAACACATAGTCAACAGGGGAAAGACGAAGAGCAGGGAAAATGGGAAAGTCACAGGTGCGCTCACCAGAACCCTCCGGCCTGGGATGGCCTAGAAAGTACTCGTAGATGGAATCGGGAGTCACTCTATCGAAGGGAACTGGAAGGGGATTAGGAGGAAAAGGGTAGAGAAAGAAATCATTGTTTGACCTGCGACAGCCGAGAAAATTAGTGAAAATAGATCGATTGAATTCAAGATCAATACCGGCCACACGGGTCCTCCACCCCGTGCCCCACCCCGTGCTCTCTCCACTCACCATATTGTTATAGAATTCAGAGACCAAGTCAAGGTTGATTGGCCTCTCAAGATAAAGAATGGATTGGAGATTATAATGTGTGATAATGTGTCGGATGGTTGGGCAATGTTCATAGATGAAGGAGTGGTCGATAGTTCGACATGGTATTAATTTGAAATTGTGCCACTGGAATTTGAAAGCAAGACCAGGACTCTGAAACCGAGTATGTTGAGGTGGTGGAGGCCTTTGAGGAGGTGTAGATGACAAAGGAGTCTTCCCCCTCGAACTGCCCTCCAAAACCTCCTTTCCCTTAGAAGACTTTCTAAGGGGTTGAATTGATCATACACATGATTTAATCAAATTGAGCAAGATGAACATAGAATGAATCAAGAATTGATCATACCAGATAGGACCCAATCAGAGAGTGCAACCAAAACACAATGATCAAAAGACACATTTGGTTTAAGGTTTGATCATTGACATAAGACGAGAAAATAAGGTCACGGCCAAGACCATAGGGTCACGGTACAACAACAAGAACAAGAGCAAAACCAAAATATGATTAGCTTCACAATATAATCCATGACATGATTCGAAAGGAGAAGTTAAGGCAAAACTCTCTTTGGTGCCATTGGTGTCGTTCTTGGAAGTTGAGAGGAAGAAAACGTGC
>JAGFNQ010010583.1:0-132824 GCA_024364735.1 Boesenbergia rotunda | reverse complement strand
CATAGTAGTTATTCATGAAGGCTCATTGCCTTATCTTTACTCATCCCTCTCACTGACACCTTTTCTCCGTCAATAAATAATCTGGCACAGCCCAAGAGGGAGTTCAATCCAATCCACAATGTTAAATCACTTAGTTGGGATCTCTTGATATTAAGCATGCTCCATAAGCCTCACTTAGCAGGATGTAATTAAGAGGGAGAGCTTTATTTTCTCCTCACGTCTTTCTCCCTTCTACATGTCTACTTTGAACATGTCTACATTCGTAAAAGCTCAAAAGCTAACTTACAATCAAAGCATGCTAGGCACGCAAGGGTGTTATTGGTAGTAATTATTCATGAAAGCTCATTAGCCTACCTTACCCTCTTGCTGACACCTTTCCTCTATTGATGAATAACCAACCCAGTTCCTACTCTCCAAGGTAAATTTATACATATGTTGGAACAGATTGATACTTGGCCTTGTGCTTTACTTGTCAAGGTGACTGTTTTGCCTCTTAACAGGCATTAGGTTTAGGAAGCAAGATTTATTTTCTCCTAACTCTTTGATATTGAACTATAAGGTGTCGTGCAGGTCCCTAGAAAGTTGGAGTTGAGGAGTTCTAACCATCTAGTCAAAGATCCACTCAGATATTAATTTGTAATAATATTTATATTATCATTGGGTAAAATTGAAGTTCAATAACTTGTCAAATTTTGATCATAAAAGATATTTAAATTTATTACAACTAACTGATGGTATGACTGAATATCTTTCATAGAAAAGACGAATATGAAATAGATTGTGAAATTATCCTAAGGAATATTTGTTTGGAAGGATATCGTGTAAGGATTCTATCTAGTGAATCAGAAAAAAGAAATATGTTTTAATGTATTATGAATGAAGATACTTTTTATATCAAGAAAGCAAATGCTAAAACAGGAAAGCATGTTTCATTTTGTTAGTAAATTCTGGTTAAATTCTAAATCATTTTAACATTTTACACTGTTATTGAATTAGAGTCCATTGTATATTTCTTTAACATGGACTTATTTAGAAATAATTCAGCAGAACCGCAAATGAGCACAATAATCATTGTTATCACAATATTAAACGAGGATGGAGAAATGTAACAATTGTTTGTTGTAGAATTGTATCAAATATTTAAACTAAACAGTATACTATAAAAATATCATGATTTTCTCTAATCACGATAATTAAATCTAGTTAAATTATTTCTACTTAGTAACTGATACTTGCTACATTGCAAGGCTCTAGAGTTCACATCTATCTATTTCAATATCTTCTAGTAAATAATTATGTAAAACAATAAGAAAAAACAAAGTGGGAGGTTGGTGTCATATTGTTGACTGGACAATGTGGCTAGGAGTTATGAGCATCATGGTCTAGTTTTTGTTGTTCTCTTATTCACCTTTTCACATGTATATTTCTCGGTCGGACTTCTCTTTTTCAGCAAATAGGAATTCGAACCTTAAGCTTGGAAGGTTATTTAGCTTGTGTATGTACACCTCAATAACAATTTGTTGCTATCATCATTATGCTCATGGATTTTCAATGTGTAAGTCTTACACCAGCCTAGATAAAAGGAGAGTAAAATGCGAAGAGCTAGAGAAAATAATGCAGGAAAGTTATTTAAGATGTAAAAACTTGCAGATATACTTTGGAAAACTAATTCTGTCCAAAATTAATTAGAAGAATACAAAGGGATAAAATATAACAAAGGTAATAATAAATCTAGTCATGGAATACACATTAAGTTAATATTAAACCTTTGTAAGTGTGCATGGGCAGCAATCTACTCGATATTTGCATATTACATTAATTAACATGTTGATATCAATTGGCTTCACCAAATATTTAAACTACATATCCTTATAAGCGTTCACATCCTTCCAAAAAATGCATATGAATTGCTTGTATCATAGAATGACATAATTTATGTTATGGAATTATACATTGCATATATTGACAAAGGTGGATGGTTCAGGGCAGAACGCCAGGAAGAGAAGTTTGCAAGGGGGAGAGATTGCTGGGGAAATAAAAAGGTCGAGAGATGTGGCAACTGAGATAATACAGAAGATAACCCTTTTTCCTACTGAACTGGTTCTAGTTTGGTTCAGCCAGAAAACAGTCAATTCGGCCCTTATGCGCCTAAATTGAATCAGCTTGAGTCCAAGACCATTCATGCCTTACCTAATCCTACATATTGAGAATCCTTGTCCTCTGTCTAACGTCAAATTAAGACCAATTAATGAGAAATCAGTAGAAGAACTTGGTTTAGTATTAATTTGACTAAATAACCAAAAATTAACTCTCACATAGGTGATTGTGAATATTAATATGTAATGTCCACATATCCATGACTATGATTGGACCCTTTTATGCTAAATCACGTGTCTCCATTTAAAAAAAAATCACATGTCCAATATTTGTATCTATTCCTCCCTTGGATGGTAGTATCCGAGTTTGAGTAACATGGGCCACAATTATTTACTATTTGACCCATATCTTGAAAATTATGCGTGTTAATCTTGTTCTCCTTGTTCACCATTAGGGTGTAAACAAAGAGAATGTAGGAGGAATCGCTAGTATGAAAATGTACTTTCCTCTCCACAAGCCTCTTGTTGTTGCATCATAAGTGCAGTTATTCTCATTGTGGCTCTTGTGATGAGCCTTAAATGTATGTTTTGCAACTAAAATTTTTTTTTAGGGTTAACATTTCCCTTATGTTATGCCTTGAGTATCATTCTATAAAGCTATTTTTTTTTACCTCTAACACTAGCAAGATTAATTATTTTTTTGTTAACTACTGTTTAGTACAATTTAAATTAGCATAATGTATTCGGCTTTTATTGAACTCTATTTAATTCAAGTTACTGATTTTCATCTAAAGTAAAAGTACGAAATAGTTCAGATATATTTTACAAATACTTCAAGACTATGTTTTCTTCTGCAGCTTGCATTGTTAATATGGAGTTATTGTATGGTAGTTTTTCATGATCCCGGTGCTGTCCCTGCTAATTGGAGGCCTTTTCTTGATGAAGAGTCTCCTGAAAGAACTGCTTCTGCAATGCTTGCAGATTTTGTTGCTCCTGAAACCAGGGCTTCTGCATCTTCCTCTTTAGAGGGACTTGAAAGAAGACCTAATGTCAACTATTGCGCTCGTTGTCAAAATGGCAAACCTCCTCGTTGTCATCACTGTTCTGTTTGTATGTTAGTCCTTTCTTATTTTCATTATATATATGTTTTTTTGCTTATAGGCTAAATGTTGGTTTATCTTAGTCTTATTTTTCTTTGAGAATTCTTAATTGACCTGTAAAGTGACTTCAATTATCGATTCTTTATTCATCATCTGCTCTTGTAGGTCAAAGGTGCGTGCTTAAGATGGATCATCATTGTGTATGGGTTGTTAATTGCGTAGGGGCTCGCAATTACAAATTCTTTCTTCTATTCTTGGTATGCCTTGTATTTTTTAAATATATAGAAGTTTTGTTACTCTTTGAGATGTTTTGTATGGTTAAGCTGCTCTAAATGCATGATTTTTTGTTATCCACCAATTATAAATACTTAAAATAATATTGTACAAGTGCAAAAGGAACACATCCTGTTCATTTATGCAGTTGGCAATTAGTGCTTTTTTGAAATCAACTGACAAATGCAAGCTAATAAGCAATGAATTTAGTTGTGGAAATTTTCCTTCAGCTATAGCTGCTTGGTAAGAACAATAATACTCCTGGATGTTACCAACTTGTTGTGCATACGTTTGTTGCAGTTCACTTGATTAGTCGATCAGATTTTCATCTCAAATAATTTGGGTTGCTGATCTCAATCATGATTCAAATGGTTTATTAGTTTGCTAACTGTTTCTCATCAACTTTATATGAAACCTTTCCTTGACCAATGAACTGCTGTAGATCATAACACCAAGCACTAGCTTTAGCGTGCTTTTTTTTATTGTTCTCCATAAAATTCTCTAAATTTGGCACAATCGGTCTCTGTTGCTAATGTTTTCTCATTTTTACCTGTGCTATAAATTATATCCAGTGTTGCCCTTGAAATAGGCTCCCAAATTTATGATTTCCTCTGAGTTTGTTTTTTTCCTTTTTATCTCAGTTTTATACATTCCTGGAGACGGTATTGGACACCTTTGTCTTGCTTCCAAGTTTTATTAATTTTTTTGGCGATGCAAGGAAACATTCTAGTTCACCTGGAAATCTTGCTGTTACGTTTCTTGCATTTGGTAGTCTCTAACTACTCAATCCAAAGTGCAGTTCTGGTTATTCATTGTCTCCATGTAAAGTTTTCAACTAATGTGTCAATAATTGTTGGGCTATTTCAGTCCTTAATCTAGCTTTTGCACTGAGCCTTCTCTGTTTCGTCGTCATGCACACATCTCTTGTTTTGAGCAACGCCACGACGATAGAGGTATTTTTTTTTTCCTGCTTCCCAGACTCCATTTTAGTTTCTTGAAACCATAAAGTTGTTAACGATAGCAATTGCATTCATGCAATCATGTTCAGTTCTCAAGCGTGCTCCATATTTTAGGTTTACGAGAAAAAGAAAGCAGTCGCATGGAAGTATGATATTGGAAAGAGGGAGAACTTCGAACAGGTACGTCATAAACATCGCACATCTATTCCTTCTGCATTATCTCATTGTTTACTCTCTAAATTAGGTTTTTGGGACGAAGAAGTTGTTTTGGTTCCTCCCATTATTCTCTGCAGAAGATCTCGAAAAGATTCCGGCACTTCAAGGTCTGGATTTTCCAACTCGCTCAGATGTCGAACCGTGAAGTATATGGATTTGTTCAATCCTCTCATCGGAGTTGGAGTAGTTAGGAAGCAGTATCATGTATATCTCCTCCACTGTGTTTTATTCTTGTACATCCAAAAAAAAAAAACTCTTTGAATGTGGACATCATTTTCTATCAATTGTTAATGTGTTTGATTGCATAAAAGTTTTAGAAAAATGATATGCTTAGGAAAAAAATTTTAAAAAAAATCTCAAAACATGTAATTATAGCTATCTGTGATAGGTTTACTGTATTTTTTCAGGAGATAGTTTGATTCGAAATGGTGATAAGAGATCGTCGATGGTGTCTAGGCGACAATCAAACGTATACATGTTGATTATCTCGTATTTTTTGTATTTTTTTTTTGAATGTATCATTAGTCGGAGTTTTACCGGCAATTAACCAAAGGCATGTAAAATTAATATCACAGTAACATTGGTTTTTGGGATATGTAACATCTAAAATCAGTGATTTTGCGTTATAAATATAAAAGTTTGATGAATTAACGGATCGAGTTAAGTTGGACTGGTCATAATCGGCGTAGGCGGAATATCAAGTGTCAATTAAAAAAAAATACTCAATTTATTCAGATTAAATCTCGAATTTCTTACATTTCTAGATAGCTAGGTTCGATCGAGAAAGTTAGACAATTGTGAATTTGAACAATCATGCTCATCTCTGCGACAATCTTATTTTGATTAATTAAGACCCAAATTAGATTATTTCTGACTAATTAATGTTGCAGCTCGGCGCATGGCGTGGGCGTCACATTGGACGAGCTCCCCTCCACGAACGTGCAATTCCAAATCGGCTTCTTCGTCACGAATATCTCCGCCGTCACGTCGGCCAGCGAGATGTTCGTGAAAAACGACTGCGGCAGCCCCTCCAGCTTTCCGGCGATCGACACGTTCGTCGCCACGACATTACTGAAGCGGATCCCGTTCACCACCGGAATGGCGTTCGGGTCGAACTTATCGTCGGGGTGCTGCCCGTAGTTGGCCGTCATCCACAGCAAGTACTTCATGTTGGTCAGCTTCATCCGCTCCACATTCACGTCCCTCACGTAGCCGCCCCGCCCGATCCCCGTCTTGACCCGCAACGCCGACTCGGTGTCGACGGCGACGATGTCGACCGCGTGGACGTCGGAGATCCCGCCAGACATCTCGCTGCCGAGCGCGATGGTGGCGCTGGTGGGCGAGACGCAGGAGAAGTTGGAAATGTAGATGTGCTGGCTCGGCCTGTTGAATGCGATGCCGTACTGGTCCCACCCGCTCTTGATTGCGATGCAGTCGTCGCCGGAGACGACGTGCGAGTTCATGATCCAAACGTATTCGCTGGAATCTGCACAACAACAACAACTAAATAATCAATCAATCAATCAATTCAATAAATAAATAACTAATTTATATACCTGGATCGATTCCATCGGTGTTGGCAGATCTGATCGGTGCAAGAATTGTGATGCCTGAAACGGCGACATAGCTGCGGAGAATCCAAGCTCGTAGAATCAGAGACGAACTCAAACAGAGAGATCAAAATTAATTACTCACCTGCAATAAACAGGATGAATATTCCACGAGGGAGAGTCGATCAAAACGACGTTGGAGATGACGACGTGGCTGCAGAACATGAACTCGACCAGGTAACTTCTCGTGTAATTGAGCTCGCCGGCGCGGAACTTATCCCACCATACTTGACCTTGTCCATTGATGCTTCCATTGTTCCCTAAACTCAAAACAAGGAGAGTTTTTAATTTAATCTCAATGGAACAGTATTTTAATTAGATTAATATACCTGTAATGACGACGTCAGTGAGATTATATCCCATGATGAAGTTGGTATATCTTGGTCCTGGTAAATCTCTTCCTCTGCCGTAAGAAGGCAGTGGTGCAATGGTAAACCACTCGTCCAAATTCTGCAGTAATTTTATTTATTAGAAAAGATTCTGAGATAATTAAATTGTAAAGTGATGTACGTATCGATGTTGGATTAGTTAGTTACCTGAGTGGCGAGGATGACTGCGTCGCGTTCGAGGAAGAGAGTGAAGGTGCTGGTCAGGTTGAAGGGTCCGGTGAGCCACCTCCCCGCCGGGACAACCAGCATGGCTCCGCCGTCGCCCGCCACCTGGCTGAGGTTGGCCACGGCCGCCGCGAAGGCCGCGGTGTTCGACGTCACGCCGTCGCCGACGCCGCCGAAGTCCGTCAGCTTCGCCACGTGCTTGCGGTTGGGGTTCCACCAGGCTTCGTCGCCGACCGCCGTAGACGCTGCGATCGACAGCGTAAGCGCTGCCGCCCACAAGAACAACCTCCCTTGCTCCTGCGCCATATATCATCCGAGTCGATCAGAATAAGTGAAAGAAAAAAGAGGTGAAATTAATTAAATAATTACATGAACTCGTTTCAACTCCATGGCGAAAAAAATAAATTGAGAGATTGAGAGGGAGAAGGTGAAGAAATCAGGGCGAATCATAACACTTTTAAGGATGAAAATTGACTACAAATAGAAGGTGATCAATTTAGTTTTTCTATGATTCTCAATATGGAGATGAAATTAACAAAAAGTCGTTTCATTCCGCTGTAAATAATTTACGTTTTTAGAAATTTATGTAACTACATTCCGACTTAATTTTTTTTTCATAAATGTAATCTTATCTAAAATTTTAATGTAATATATAAGGAAAAAGAATATTGGATGCCAAATATAGAATAATATAAAAGGAAAAAAAATAGATGATTAATTTAATATAATATCAAATTAAGAATATTTTTAAATTTTAAATAAAATGAATATGACTTTTGACCATATATAAATGCCGTTGATAATTTTTTTTAATGAAAGATAATGAATATCATCAAAATATACTAAACATACATGCATCCTCAAACAGCTAGTCCTTACTATTGAAGTATCAGATTTGAATATTGAAATATCAGATTAGAATAGATATCCAAGGTATATATGGAATCATGTTTGTACATTTGAATAAAAATATTAAATAACATATTTATTTCAAAAAAAGTAAACCTTAATCTCATATTTTTAATTGATTGATCCTTAATTACCTACAAACATTATTAGTAATAATATTATTAGTTTATTATTATATAGAATTTTTTCTAATTTATTATATAGACATCCCGCAACCCAATCGGGCATCCGGATCTTCCCTAATTGTGCCATCCTGATTGATTATATATTCAGAAAGTTTGTGACCTAAGCTTTCTATTGGTAGTTTGGTTCCAATATCTCGAACTATTATCGTGATCATAAGATGAGCTATCGACCCTTGTTTCGCATCGGAGTTATACGCTAACTTGTTCGTTTTTGTTGTCTCATTGACCATGATTTCTAGGAAGTTTTAAGCTTATCGATTCCAAACCTAGAAGTCTCGAGCTCGATTCCCGTCCTAAAAGTTAAGGCAAAAAAAAATCATATATTTCCACAATAGAATATATGGGACTTTGATTGTAATCCTCCCCTCAAACAATCACCTAAGGTTTACTCCCCCAGGATGATTTCTGCCAAGCATACTGATCTTGTCGGCGAGCGAGATGGACTCCTAACTCAATGACGGGCATGACTTGTTGGCGGAGGAGGGTGGCAGGCGATACGTGGCGTTGTTGAAGGCTCCGACGAGTGATGGATCCTTCCCTTGCAAAAGGTAAACTGTTAGTGATCCACAGGGAATGCTCTCGGCAAGGCCCTCCGATGGTCAAGTCAGAAATCTGGTAGAGAAGAAAGAAGTGAAGAAATGAGAACACTGTAGCCTTAGAAATCTTGCATACCTACGCGTAGGAGATGGAGGGTCCTATATATAGCCGGGAGGGCCGACCAACTCTGCCTCCCTCCCCTTTTGTCCTATGCGAGGACAAAGTCAATGAACAGTGTCAGTCAGCCGACCGACGCCGCATTTTCTGACACCTGCGGTTGGCTCCGTAGTACGACCTGGCTTCACTCACTGTACCCACCAAAAACTGTACTGCGACAGTGAGATTTCTGCGATTCTAAGCACGAATGGTGTCAGGTTCAAGTCGACAGACATCGGCGCGGTCACTATCTTCACCTGCTAGGCGTCAGAGAATTTGTACGAGTACTGACAGTAGAAACCACTAGGAATTTGAAGTGGTGAGCCGTAGCTCGCTCGGTGTATGTCGATCGGCGCCACATGGTCTCACCCTCTGGTCTCCTGATAGGGAGCTTTCCCGGCCTGGGAGAGCAATAAGGGAACCCGAGGGTCGAGTAGCGCTAGATTGGGACTCGGGTCGGGGACTCCTCGAATGGCGGATCCCTACCGGGAGCAATACGGTGTCAAGGTTGTGAACATGGGCTCGGGCATTCTTCTGACCCGCAGGGCTGCTACAACTTGACCCTCGCGGGGAAACAACTGAATTTATAAGGGAGTCGGCCGGACTAGACCTCTCGGGGCAAGAACATTGAGGCCCGTGTTTCCCCTTGCTGGGCCTCAATGCTTTTAAACTTTATTAAGTGCTCCTTGGGATCACTTGTCCTCGAGAATTCCGAGATAGTGAATAATCGTAGGTGCTTGGGGACGGGGTCTCTGAGAACATGTGCGGAAAATGGGTTGGTTGTCGGGGGGGGGGGGGGGGGGGGCAATGCTAGGTCGTCTATTCCCTTTCCTTTATCGAGCCGATGATGATGTGCTTGGCTAGACACCGACATCTCCACAGGCTCCGAATGGGCATCGTCTTCCTTGGGTCAGAAGAAAACCGGGGGAAAATGGATCGAGTTGCCCCCAGGCCTAGTGGCATTTCCTTGTTTTGTCAAATGGCCCGCAACCGATTGCTCGGGAAATCGAGCGGCGGGGTTGCCATTCGGCCGTGGCAACCGGGAAGTCGTTTGGGTTCGGGCCGCCACCAAAATCTCGTACTCTTTTAGCGTGATGGTAACCATCACTTTGTTGGGATCTTGCATCTTCTACTCCCGATCAAATGATATCCCCTGCCTTCTAGCACCCATTATGATCCTATCGGCGAGCGAGGTGGGCTCCTAACTTGATGACGAGCACAACTTGTTGGCGGAGGAGGATGGCAGGCGATGCGTGGCGCCGTTGAAGGCTCCAACAAGTAATGGGTCCTTCCCCTGCAAAAGGTTGACCATTAGTAACCCGCTAGGAATAGTCCCGACAAGACCCTCTGACGGACAAGACAAAAATTCGGTGGAGAAGAAAGAAGTGAAGAAATGAGAATACTATAGCTTTGGAAATCTTGCATACTTGCACGTAGGAGATGGAGGGCCCTATATATAGCCTGGAGGGTTGACCAACTCTACTTCCTCTTTTGTCCTATGCGAGGACAAAGTCAGTGAACAGTGTCAGTCAGCTGATCGGCTTCACATTTTTTGATACATGCGGTTGGCTTCATAGAACGACCTTGCTTCACACACTGCGCCCTCCAGAAACTGTACTTCGGCAGCGAGATTTCTGCAATTCTAAGCATGAGTGGTGTCAAGTCCAAGTCGGTGGATGTCGACGCGGTCACTATCTTCACCTGCTATGCGTCGGAGAATCTGTACGAGTACTGACAGCAGAAACCTCCAGGAATGTGAAGTTGCATGTCGTAGCTTACTCAGGGTATGTCGATCGGCGCCACACGGTCTCACCCTCTAGTCTCCTGATATGGAGCTTTCTTGTCCCGGTAGTGCAATAACGGAACCCTAGGGTTGAATAGTGCTAGATTGGGACTCATGTCGAGGACTCCCCGAACGACGGATCCCGCCCAGGAGCAATACGGGGCCGAGGTTGTGAACACGGGCTCGGTCATTCTTCTGACCCGCAAGGCTACTACAACTTGGCCCTTGTGGGGGAAACGGCTGGATTTATATTCGGAGTCGGCCGGACCGAACCTCCCGAGGTAGGAATATTGAGGCCCGTGTTTCCCCTTGTTGAGCTTGAGTGCCACCCGGGGGAGTAGATCCTAGGCCTGACCTGCCTCCTTAAGGTGCCATGCCGGCCAACCCACGTCCTCGTCAGCTATGGCGGGATCACATACCAATGGCGAAAATCTTCTGGGAGCCCCGCCTCTTTCATTTAAGATCACTATTTCACCTATATGACTCGATTTGAACCATGGAGATATCTTTCGTCTTTTAAATTTATGATCTTTTTCATGTATTTCAAAGGTGGGACTTTGATTGTAATCCTCCCCACAAAAAATCACCTAGGATTTACTCCCCCAGGATTTCCACCAAGCATACCAATGGAGGAAATACTCTAGGAGCCCCGCCTCCTTTGTTTAAGATTACTATTTCACTCTTATGACTCGATATGGATCATGACTTTAATACAACTTGTTAGGGCCAAAAGAAGTCATAATGATATGCTATTATCTACATTAGGCCTAAACCCTTATAGATTTATTTTTTTGGCTCTATTCAAAAGGCCTCGTACTAATAAAGATATCTTCCACCTTTTAAATCCATGATTTTTTCCATGTAATTCTAATATGGGACTTTGATTGTATTCCCATCACCAAATCTAGAATTTAGAGATTGTTTAAGGGTGAGCAAAATTTTGACGGTAATTATTTTTGTCACTTAATACACACCCCCCAATTTAAAATTGGCACTAAGAATATGTGTCTAGTTGCCCCACACCTTCTCCGATTTGCAGTCTTCTCCCTTGACTAGTGTTGTTGCCTCCTATGAAGTGTAAGTACCTTGGATTTGTTTTGATGTAGTTAACCGAGTTAAGTTAGGTCCTATTGGTATTTGATCCTTATATCTAAGTGTATCAGAGCTTAGGAGCACAAGAAGTCTAGCGAAAAACGCAGCGAGCGAGAAAGATGACATGGGAAGGGCGAGCGAGAAGGATGACATGGGAAGGGAGCTGACGGGCTCGGTGCATCCAAGGGGCGAGAAATTGTGAAAGAGTATACTAGCAGATGAGAATGACATGCGCGACATCTGAGGGACGAGATGTTGGGGAGAAAGCTCGTTCGAGGAGAAGGTTGGAGTTGGGTTCGGGGGAGCTCAACTCCGAACAGCCGGAGCATCACCCAAGCGTACTGGAGCGTAAAGATCAACTTGAAAGTTTATCTTGAAGACCCGAGTTGCCTCAAGTCTGTTTGAGGGTGCCTCGGGTGTGAATATTGGTGTTGTACGTAGCCGCAACTAAGGTGCCTCTGTGTCGACTAAAAGTGCCCTACATTAGAACTAAGGCGCCTAATTAAGTCGGATACGAGACCCCCTAAGTGAAAGAAACTGTGGATAAATGTTTATCCATTGAGGGTGCCTGGGCCATAACTAAGACGCCCTAATTGCTACATCAGCAAACGGTCACTTTGACCGTTGGGCTATAAAAAACCCCATAAAGCTAAGATTTATTTACAACAACTATAATTCATTTTCCTAACTCATTTGTGAGCTTTACAATGTCTGTAAGAAACTTCTCCGTCATTAATGAAAGAGATATTAGTAATGTTTTCCACTTTTTTGGATTAGCAACCTTTTCGGTTGCAACCAAGTAATTCTGGTATCTCTTACTATATTCTTTTGGTTGTTTATGTTTGGATTAATTGCTTAATTTAATTGTTTGTCTTTGCTAAGCAAAAGCAAGAGAAAGTTCTAATTCTATTTCAGGGCTATTTACTCCTCCCTCTTCTAGTCGACCTCACCGGGTCTTACATGAAGCACGTAGTCCATCAGCATCCCAACAATGTAGATCCCCCTGCATGGCGATCCCTTGTCCATCATCCTAATGGGAAAGAGCTCCGACCGCCATATCTCCTTCGCAGTGTCTCATATCACAATTTTAGCATCCGTCAACGCCAAACTTCCTCCAAGTTGCCCTCCCCTCTAATCCTCTGGTACTTATGTCTAGTCAGCCCGTATGCCAACAAGGAAAACATATACACAACCTTGATTTCCGAGCGCCCCGTTACACTTATACGCCTAGCGTTAGGGGGTGTCAATTGAGGTGGGGTTGGTGGATTCAGGTCGGGTTGAAAATCGATTAACAAAAAATCCAAACTCAAGCTCGAACTCAACTCGAAAGCCTAAAATCCGAACTCAAACACGGATAACTAGAATAACCTAACCAATCCAGAAAAAATCATTTTTTTAATTTCATTATAATTTTTCATTTTTTTAATATTTCATCATTGTTATACTATATTATATTATTTATGTATATAAGACATCTTAATTTTTAAAATAAAATTTGATTTAATCTAAAAAATTTCTGAATTCTAAATTTAGGTCAACCCGAACCTAATCCGAAACTAAACCAATCCAAAAACTCCCAACCCAACTCGAAAACACCCAACCCGAACCTAATTATTTTTTGGGTAGACTTGGGTTAACTTGGGTCCGGTTGGTGGGTTGAGTTCATTTTTGACTTTCCTACCTAGCATGGGCGTGCACGATGGATGTTTAGTAAATCACCTACACACATCATGTGGACGATATAGACGGTTGATGTAACTAGAATTGATCCAGACGCTTTGATTTTTTTTTATAGATATTAGGCATTCTAAATACATATTCTATACTTCATGCACCTAACTTTTTTTAGTTTGAGTACTGTAATTTAATTCTTAAACCCTAAATCCTAAAGATAAAATCTAATTGGCTTAATTCCAAAGCTAAAAAAATAAACAAAAAAATAACTGTATATTTCAATTGGGGCTCTTGGATCAATTTCATGCACTCGATGACACAGTCATGGACTGTTCCATAGTGAATGTTACCTTTAGGGCCTTACAGTGCATATCCTATGCAAACCTCAAATATTTTTCGGTTTGAAAATTTTTTTATGCTTAATATTATAATTTAATCTGTAATTTTTTTAAAAAAAATCTTGTTGACATAATCCAGAGTTTAAAAAAAATGCTACTAATGAGAGGTGCGAAGAAGGCTCAGTGGCATAGGATATATATATCAATTTTTTTATCCGATAAACATAATAGGTAGACTAATTCTGAGATTAATCAAGGGGGCGCTTGGTATGTATTCGGGAATGGAAATAGGAATGAGAATGATTAAGAGGTTAATGGGAATGAGAATGATAGAGGGGTTAATGGGAATGCTCTTCTGATCCCAAGTATGCTTGGTTTGGCTTAAATTAGGGAATGAGTATTATTTAATCGGTTGGCCTGATCCATGCTGACGGGCGGCCGGCGACCGGGGCCGGCGACCGGGGTCGGCGACGGCGGCCGGCGGCCGGCGACCGGGGCCGGCGACGGCGGCCGGCGGCCGGCGGCCGGCGGCCGGCGACCGGGGCCGGCGATCGGCGACGGCGGCCGGCGACCGGCGACGACGGACGTCAACCGGCGGGTAGCAGCGGCTTGGGCAAAGACGAAGCGAGACTTGGGAATGATATCCTTATTTTAATATCCTAGGGGGGAGAGGGATATCAAAAGGGGATATGATATCCTTATTTTGATTCCTATTAAGCCTTTTGAACACCTAGCCAAGCATCATATATGGGAATGATTCCCATTGATTCACCTACCAAGCATCATATATGGGAATGATTCCCATTGATTCCCATTTCTTACCCCCTAAACCTCCCAACCAAGCACCCCCTCAGTAAACACCTGAATTATTTATAAAAAAAATAAAATGATTAAGATTATATTATACATTATAGTTGGATGCATTTCAATAAATCAATATCTTAGGCACAATAATATAATTGCTTAAAGTACTTTAGACCGTTGGATCCAACTTAATAGATAGAATATGATTAAGACTTTTTGATGTCCAATATTGCTTATAAGACTGGTACACACGCTTTTAACATTTTTTAATATCTGTTTGACATTTTTATTCGCATAGAGTTACAAATTGATATTATTGAGATTGACATTATATTGAAAATAAAGATTTTAAAATATAGTAAAAACACATTAAAAATAAATGAACTATTGTTGAGGAGGAGGATTTCAGTTGGGCACTCTGCAGTTGGTGCGTATCTCTCCGTGGCTCCCGGTCAGCACGCCGATGCTGCCCATCCTCACCATCGCCGCCGCAAATTTACTCTTGAAGATATCCGAGTTGAGCGCGTACAGGACCACCTGCGCCGCCGCCGCCGGTTTCGACACCAGGGTCTGGTCCGACGTGAACAGCCCCTTGTTCCTCAGGATGCCCTGGTAGTAGCTGTTGTCGAACCCGAGCTTGCTCGGCGGGTCCATCGGCACCTCGTCGTCGCTCCTCGTCGTCGGGCACTTCCTCCGCAGTTGCGCCGCGTACGCCGCGTCCAGCGTCGGGTCGACTCCCGAGCTCGAGTTGAAGTTGCGGAGCCGGTGGGAGAAGGAGGGGCAGTGCGCGACGCCGATGGTGTGCGCTCCTGATCAATCAAACACACACACACACACATCAAATCATCGACAATTAACTAGACCTTTATCGATTCTTTGAAACAAATCGAATGGCGATTTACCTGAGAGGGTGATCATCTCGGCTTGGGTCAACCCTTTCCCGGCGAAGAGTTTAGTGAGTTGAGAGAGTTGGAGATTAGGAGTAGGGAGCTCCGCCGTGCTATCGCTTTCCCTCGAAATCCTCCCATCTCTTCTTCCAGCAGGAACATCGTAGAAACCTCCTCCATACTGCAATCGCACATTACATTAATCCTTTACTCTCCAAAATATATATACATTTAAACATCAAGAGATTGTTCGAGCGAGCAAATGCTTTAATTAATTATATATACTTACGTGTGCAACACTGTCTCGGGCAACGTAGGCGAGAATGTCGGCGCAGGAGACGACGCCGGGGCAGGCAGCTTCCAGCTTGGCCTTTGCATTATCGACGACTTGGAAAGCTTCGTCTTCGAGGTTTCGGTTGATCTTTGCGTCCTTCTCTGCCTTATTCCCCTTCGTTGACGAGATCAACACCGACCCATCGCAGCCCTATATATATAGACATTATTGAATCAGTCATTAATCCAATTGCAATAATGTTATCAGCTAAATTTAATTAGCTATAAATATGCATATCTACTGACTCTGACAAAGCAATCGTGGAAATGCATCCGGAGAAGGTCAGCGCCGATATCGTCAGTCTGCCGGACAGCATCATCGAAGGCTTCCCTGATGAGGGTTTCGGCGTTGGGGCAGGTGTAGGAGTAGAATCCAACTCGGAGCTGATGATCAGCCGTGGCAGCAACACTCATCAGGCAACAGAGAGCCATGCAAGAACAAACTACTAACGTGGTGGTGGATCTCCTCGATGCCATTAGCTCAATCTAACTGTTAATTTGGTGTTTAGAATGGCTGGCAAATGAGTCACTATTTATAGGAATCCGATTAACGCGGTGATGTGCGATGGACAACTGCCCCCAACTGCCCCATTAGATCGAGTCAATCCTCTCGATGGAGGTTGATATGTGCGTGCATGGAGAGATTTGATTCAGTCGTCGTTTTACAGGGGCGTGATTCAACTAGTCAAGAAAGGTAGGCTTAGTTAGTTGCTCGTGAATCTATCAAAACTAATGATTGATGGTGTTTTCGCATTATAAGAGAAAGAAGGTTGAGATATACTAGGAAAACAATTTTTGGTACGTTTTATCTTTCATTTTTCTTTTTCACAAAAAAAATATGATTTTCTAAAAAAACATACTTAATTTGTATTTTTCATATTTATTTATTTTAAATTAAAATTTCTGAAAAATTAGAAAATAAAATAAAATTATTTTCAAAAAATAAAAAAATATGTTTAGAAACTAAAAAAAAACAAACCAAACGCTCCTTATAAAATTTGGGGGATCTTTCAAATATATTGCTAATATAATATTTAACTTCATGCAATTCTTTTCTCTACTTAATGATGAATTGATTTATATAATTAAGAAGTATCTAACCCCAATAAAACCTCTACTTTTTCGTACCTAACAAAAGTGGCCACTTTAAGTTTTTCTGATTTGAAGCATAACGCTTCAAAATAATTAGTATTGATTAAGCAGTTGAAGATAGAGATGTGAACCGGCACTACAACAAAAGCTCTCGGTATTTTTTTCTTTCTCGGTCATTTTCTTTGAATTTATTTCTTTTTTCATTTCCAAATCTAAAATGGGATATCTGTGTTTGGGATAATCATTTTTGCTTTATGAAATTCTACAATTCATAGTATGCTGTTGCTCTGTTTTCAATCAAATATTTAGTTTTTCTGATAGCAGAGGTCAAGAGTAGCCAAGAAAATAAACTTACTTAGATGCATGTGAAAGAAATGAAACATGAGTTGACTCATGCTCTGTGCTTGAGCCAACCTGAGTTTGCTCAGATGTTTGATAGTCTACATGAATTCCCTCCGGTTTGCATGTCCACAACCGTTTTTACTTGCTACACAAGTATCAGTTGGCCATGAGTAGGTACGAGTCTGAGTCAATTCTAATGGTTGACAACATTGATAACAAGTTAAGAATTCATGTATTTTGCTCGCATAGTCGCATAGACAAAATAGTGAGTGGATGCTTTTCTTAATGAAAAAGTAAAGTGTTGCACCAAAGTTATTGGATTATGTAATGAAAAGGGATAGTTAGAAAGTTTTTCTTCAAGTTCTTAGTCAAGATAAAACTTCTAGGGTTAGATTGTTGCTCGTGTTAATATTATGCTCTATATAGAATAATGCAAGATGATCTCGATGCTTGCTTTATAGCTTTTGATTACTGAAGCTTGCTAATGGATTTTTTTTTTTGTATGGGCACGTAGATCTTGTTTTGAATGATTTAAGCATTGAGGTTGGTTATTTTGTACATAGCAGAGTTGCTTCAATTAGCAATGCTTCTTATTGGAAATTCCTTAGTATCTTATTGAGCATTTCAAATGACAATTTGACTGTGAATGTAACAAATCTAATTGTTTTTAGTTATTCTTGCAAATAGATGCTACTGAATCTGAGATCAATTGGTGTTCCAATTCTTATTACCGAGGGGTTTTTTCTTTTTTGCTTGCTAAGTAGTACCTTTCTTATAAATACTGATTTGTTTATTCTTTTCTTGCTATTTAGATATACTTCTTAATAACTTTATCTTCTCTTTCTGGACATTGTCAACAGTCAACAAATCATCTTATCTTCTGTTTGAACTGACGAGCAATGATAAATATCATGTGTGCAATACTTGGATGTCTTCATGTTGATCTAAGATATAAATGTAGAACTTATGCTCGACTTCTACGGAACTTAAAGGTTCAAGCATGTTAAGAACTACGGTTTCAATCAGAAATGTTGGTATTATGTATATATGGCATACTGTCAAATCCCTAAACTTGCTTCTTAGACGAGAGGCTGGAGGAATTCTTTAATGTTTTTGTAAACTTTCTTTCTTATTTTATAGTTTTAGGTGGTAAAAGACGATTCGCTCGTCCTAGCACTCTTACTAATCCGTCCTAGAGCTAACACGGAGTAGGTAAATCATGAATACTACTAGCCCAGATGCTGTGACTAGTGCGTGGGAAGAACAGACATACTTTGCCAGGTTCTTATTTTATAGTTTTAGTCGGTACATACAGTGGAGAAAATGGACACTGTTGCATTTTCATTTTAAGCTAGGGAAAGCAATGACACATAAGCTTCATGTGTGATACTTGATTTAGGTTTACTTTATAATTAACCAGATTGGATAACGTCGAATCTGAGACGATCAACTCTGTTCCACAAAAATTTTTCAACGGCCGCTAGAATAAATAGGGTCATATTAAATTAGCCCTATTTTTTAATTTATTCACATACTTGTTTGAGTAGTACTTGCATTGCACAATTGAAATTAACTCATACTTTGTAATTCATGCACTGAACATTCAATGTTTTGGTGTCATATATCTAAGATGTGGAGAGGTTGAAATTCTAATTTACTGTCAAAGAAATACTAACTGAACAATCCAGATGATTGATCCCTATTATATGCTCCATTTATTGCTCCATTTGATACGGCGACTTTTGCATCTCATTTGGTAATTTGTGTAAATAAGAAATGTATATATAATACCTCTTCATTCTTCCCAGGCTCGTGAAGTTGCAAATGAACTTTGTGTGAGTACGAAGGAATCCTGCTGTGAAGCTTCTTCATGCTCCAGCGAGACAGGAAGTACAGATACGTCCACTGATTCTGATGCATACTCCAAGAGCTTACAATATTTATTCCTCTTCTTATGGATGAGGTTATAGAATTTTTTGTTTGTTTGTTGCACGACATTCTCTACTGAAATAGATTACAGAAACATAACCTTGTCTATTAGTACTGTAGCTGATATTATACTTGATTTCATCACTATCTGATATCGGAAAATATCAATGTCTTGGTTAGTGTAGGATACTAATTCCAATTGTCATCAAGTATTTTTCAATGAGTCAGGGTTGCAATCTCAGCTAATAATGGTATGTAAATTTTGTCATCATTGATTCTTTATCCATGTTTGTTCCTGTTGAACAAATGGAAAATTTATTAGAAAGTAGGTAGGATGAATCAAATAAATTAACCTAATTTGCTAGAGTTAAATCAAAGTCGGTTGCTTGTTTTACTTGAAGTTATTTTTCTTTGGCACTATCACACTAGTGAAGACAACTAATCTACGAAATTGATTTTGTTGGAATCTTTACATGAGTTCACTAAGGAAACAATAAACATAGGCTAAACCCCCAATACCTTATAAAAGAAATCTTTGGCCACAAGTTTGATCATTAATTTTATTCCAAGCTTTAACTCGATTCTACTTCACCATCTCCTTGCAACTATAACTTCATAGTAAATTTATCAAGTCTATTGTATGCTCTGCTGCAATAGACATTGATCTAGGTGTATGTTTTATGGATCCGAGGGTTGGGCCAACCATTGTTAAATACGGAAATTTAAGAGGGCTAAAATTCTTAAAAATCGAAATTCAAGGGTACGAGTTGAATAATCAAAATTTGAGGACCTTTTTGTAAATACGCCTGGACTTATAAACTTTTTCCCCTCAATTGCACGACTTCTCTCCTCTTCTTCCTGATACCGCAAACCCCCTTCATGCGAGTCCCTTGCGGTTCCCATCCTTGCGCGAGCAACCTGGCGACGACAGCCTCTTCTTCTCAAGCGAAACTCCACCTCAGGGAGCTTGTCTCTCCCTATCTCTTCTTGACCTCTCTGCATCGCAGCCCCCTCCCCGCCGCGAGTTTCCTTTTCGCGATTCTTCTCCTTTCAGCGAGACACCACAACGCTGATGTTCGAAGAGTCGAGGGGGCCCCAAAGGCAGAGGACTACCAGTCCGTCTCTATTTATTAGATATGGGTTGTTTCCTAGGTTTTGTAGAGGTATTCTCGCTAGGATCGGCAGTGGATCGTCTTTCCCTAATTTGAGATTTGTGATATGGTTGGGTTATCGGCTCCAACAGATCTGACCGGAGGGAAGATCTCCTATTGGGATTTCCATGATTAGCTGTCGGTCTTGTCGGATTCGAGGAGGATCACTGTTGGCGCACACAGCAGGTAAGGATGAACTATTCCCTCGTTTGAGATTGTAGGTTTGGAATGGATTGGGTATGATAGCAGTAATAAAAATTGTTCCGCATGAGCATTCCCGTTATTGCTTGGCTTTGTATTAGGAATATGAGTTTTGGGTGTTGGCACTTGGTTTTTTGCACACTGTCGTAAGTCCTATTTTTAAGTTTGATTTAATTTTTGGATGAGTTGACGAAGCTATGTTCTTGAATCAGAATGCTCTATTAGGTTGCTCTTTTATTTGATTGTGTGTCCTTGGTAGTTTAGATTTTGGATGTAGATGAATTGTTGGGATTAGGTATAGAAGATTTGATTGGTCTTGAAGCATCATGTGTGAGCTCCAAGCTTGGAAATTTACCTGGTAGTAATTGATGATTACTTAAGATTTAATTAAGTAGATGTTACAATTGAGATTTATCCTAATCATGTTGAGTATCTTGTATAACTAATTTATTAATTATATAAATAGTTAAAATTTATCCTTGATACAGGACTTTGATTCGGATGCATACGTTTAGCGTGAGGACGTTCTCTCCGATACATATACATCATTTACGAGATGGATACTTTTTTTTGTATTCTGTAGTATATTGTACTTAAATGTATGACTTATTTTATTTTTGAGTAGGTTGTTTTATTTTATTTTTGTTCTATTTGATATCATCGTTTGATACTTTCGTTGTTTGATTTTTGAGTTGATCAAAATCATGTTCATACAGTCTCGCATGTTGATTTTCTAATATGTAAATTACTATTTGTACGTAAGTACTTAGAAACGATCATTAAACACATTTAGAGTTTGGTTGACATTAGATATACTCTACATAGTAGATTAGTTGCATGTTTATAGATCATGAGATTGATTGGATATTTGTGTATAATACAGTTGCATAGTTGTGACCTGGCTGAAGTTGTGCATACTAGTAACATGCACTATAACTATATAGTTGCATGCTGACGATTATCGACTCTTTTGCGGTTAAGTCTATTGTCAGTCATATAATTTCTGCCCATTCAACTACTTAGGGGTAGTGATAGTTGTTAGAGTGCGAGTAACCACCCTATTGTGTCACATTCGACCACTAATGGGTTGTGAATGTTGTAGTTGTAGGCAAGCAATGGAGACCCTCTCCGTTGTTTCCGAGGGATAATAGAGCTGTTGATGGCTCCCTCTTTTCCTAGGGTTTTGGAGTAGTTGGCTCCACAACATCCTATCTACTCAATCACTTATAGTAGTAGTAATTGTTGGAGTGCGTACAGTTATCACAACGCTACCCAATTGGCCTCACAGATGTGATGTAATGGTGGATTAACTAGCATCAAAGGTAACACATGTCATTGCATCATGTATATTTATTATAATTGCATTTTCTTGTGTTTGCTATATTTATTTGAGTTATATTTATTGTACTTTATATATATATATATATATGAGTTATAACTTGCACTTTCATTTAGTTATACATATTCATATATATTGTTCTGTTTCGGAGACCGTATACTTTTATTTCTACCTGTTTGTTATATCTTCTTATGTCATGCGTTTATCTATCTTTATACCCGTAGTATCCGTCTAGGTTCACCACCCGTTGCGTTTAATTCTGTTTCAAGTAGTTAATAATTACATTATTTGGTAACAGGAGAGGATCTATCTGTCAGTCCCCCAGTATAGAGTTTTTGATCGCTTCGTAATTTTATTGTTAGACTTGTATTTATTCTTTTAGTGGACTTGTCTTTATTTTTGTTTCTTTAGTGGACTTGTATTGGTTTTGTGGTCGTTCAGTTTCTCACACTATGTTACGGAGTTTATTTATGGTGTGGTTATTATTAATTACATGATTGTGATATTTTATTATTTTATTTCTGTTGTTGCCAATCGTGTTGGCTGTATGTATAGTGTTGAGAGTGATGTATATGAGCTTCAGATTGTCCGCCGTATAGGAGAGATGTTATTCGTTTTTTGGGTAAGCATGAGCCTTAGGAGCGTGATAGTCAGTATTTTTGTTGTTTCGAGAAATTGATGAATTATGTTACATTTTCTACAACCCAAGTGGTTGTCTATGCACCCTAAATCTCCACTGGTACTACATGTAAGGGTCTTGTTCCATTCTTTCTCCATTTGGTATAATAAGCCCTTATATAAATTGGCTAATAAATATTCCAATTTTTTTAAAATTGTGTCATGTGCATGACTCCCAAATATAATATTTTTATAATAATATCGAGAAAATTAATATAAATTAATATTATATTATACAATATCAATAATATTTAATTTACTTATAAAAAACTTTTCATAATAAAAGTCGTTACTATTTTGGTCTACATGTCTCCATGTAGCTAGTTTTAGAAATGAAATGACACTCTCTATATTTATTGTCGATATAAGTAGCTACACTATGATAATCGTGAATAAAATTACATGAAAAAGCTTTCAATATTTAACAAAATTATCATATGAAATTGAATTCCTAATAACATCAATACTTATCCAATCCTTTGCAGCACTCAAAACAACCTAGCTAGGAGCTATGTATTATTATTCAACATGACTATATTTGTAAAATAAATTATAACACATACACACATGTCAAATAAAATTCAAATTAGAACAATAATATATTAAATAGTTGAATTAAGAAGATTGACTTGTAAAAATAATCACCTTAGAATAAATGAATTGTCAACAATAATCCTTAAGTTTCAATTGAATTATACAACATCATCAGATTAATTTGAATCATTAACATTAATAATTTGTAAATCTTCATCGTTAGATTTTAGTACATCAAACTTCTTACTACTAGATATCTTTTCATCATCTATTTTCTTACAAGTGATATTGACATCTACAAGTAATTGGAATGTGAATTAAATTAGTATATCAATTGAATACATCTCTACTTCCTCATTTTGAAATGTATCATGATTTTAAGTCATAATGGAGTTCAATATTTCTATGGTCGAACGAGGCTTCATTAGATAAACTGTTGACCATTCATTAGATTTTTTTTTTGTCGGTTATTCAAGATAGAAAACTTGACTAGCATATACCGTAAACAAACTTGTTAAATCTTTTATTCGCATGAACCTCAACTAAATCATGTCAAGAATACTTAAATAATACATTTTTTTATGGGTACTGGATATTCAATCTCAAGAAATAATATTTGGTTATTAAATTAGTGACAAAATTAATTAAGGGAATTCTTGTATGACAAAATTAATTAAGGGAATTCTTATAGGTTTGGGCGAGCTCGTATGAGCCTAACTTGACTCCAATCGGATTCATACCGGATACCCTATAATAATGATCCCTTTTTAATTCAATCTAATGCTACATGTGCATTATAATTGGATCATCACCCACACAAGAACCCACAACCTGCAAGATATAATAATTCATTATAATTTGAGACAAAAGTTTCTATATATAACTACTAAACTTATCGTAAGATCATCTAATCTATCACCCTAATCTCTCTTTCAATATTTCTATTTTATTATTAATTTTCTATCTCCCATTACATCCATAATGATTTAATTAAGCATTGAAGATGCCTCTCCATGATAACTCATGACGCCGTCCCTCTGACTGATGTTAATCCATGGAGATCATAGACGGAGACACGTACGAACTGTCGTAAGCGGTATCCCAACCCTGGCTTCGTCTGCCTTGGAAAGCAGAGCGCAGAGGAGTTAGGAATTTAAATTAATAAATAATGATTAAATAATAAATATTGAATTCTAATCTAATATCATTCATTAAAATTATTTAAAAAAAAACAGCATAACTATTTTATTCTTAACTGATTAATCAAATACCTACTTAACAAATAAATAAATAAATTGAATCATAAAACACCAAATGAAAATACAGATTTAAAATCGGATTATGATGAAATAAAATTCATAAGAAGATAAAGAGTATATTAGTGGACTTGCCAACTCAAGATCAGCCCAATCTATCTTTCATTCGTAGATCTGTCATCCCTAACTCAGATCAGACCACATCATGGGAGAACATTTCGTCGTTGATGTCCCATGATGCAGAAAATTAATGCTCCGTGGATTACTTTACTCCTTCCATGCATTAATGTTCTCTGATCCGTATAAATTAACATGTGTCAAGAGTTATATATCTTGGTAAGGTATCTTCAATGCTTCATCAATATGGTGACATAAATCAATACGGATATCATGGAAGATAGAAAAATAATAATGAAGGGAAAAGGATAGAGAAATTAGGGTTACATACATATAATCTAGAGGATGGAAAATCTAATAAAGATGGAATGTGATCCTGCCCTATATTTGACACCTTACGGGCAGCCAACGTGGCAAACGACCTGGCCAACTTCAAGGTCCACGTCATTGTACGGGCAGCCAACTCGACAAACAACCTAGCCGGGCCCAGGGTCTTCGCCGGCCGGTCGGACTCAAGGCGGCGTGTTAGAATAAATATAGCGGTTCATCCGGCCGGTCAAACCCGGCCGACCACATTAAGGCTTACACGCCTCGTCTATCCGGGTATTTCCGCCCGGCCACATTAAGGCTTACACGCCTCGTTCATCCGAGTGCATCCGCCCGGCAGTCCTTTATGCCCATGCTTGATTTCCATCCGGGCGTGCCGTCCCGGTGTCCACTCGGGCACTCTCTCGGAATCACCCTGGGATAAAGACAAAATACACCTGCACCAGCTGCAGGTAACAGACTGTCACCACTCGTACGAACTGACACTCTCTAACAGGCGCCGCCTGTCAGAGACTTACAGAAACCTGTCTTTGTCCTCACATAAGACAAATAGTATACGACAAAGAAGGTTGGTTACAAATCGACATAATCATACCATATCTTCTGACCCTGTCAGAGAATCCTGACACAGGCCATACTCAAATCGACATAATCATACCATATCTTCTGACCCTGTCAGAGAATCCTGACACAGGCCATACTGGGTCCTTTTCCCCGGCTATATAAGTCACTCCCCTCCTCATTATCAGGTACGCGCGCACGAAGCCCCTCACCTCCAGTGCTCCATTATTTTTCCTGTTCATCGGAGTACTGACTTGACCGTCGGAGTGCCTTGCCGGGACGTCTCCCGGCTAGGTTGCTAACGGTCATCTTCCTCAGCAGGTCCACCTCCAGCCAGCCAGCCGGTCATCAGGCGACATCCGCTCCCGTTCCGTCGGAGGATACCCCCTACGGCGCTGTCATTCTGCGCGAGGACGTCCCGTCGGCATCCACGTCACCCATCACTACACCGTCATCTGGTTGCGGCTCCACTACGCTCGGCGACAGGATCAGAATGTATCCCTGAAATCGCACAACAAGTTTCCGATAATTATTGGGAGACAGTTTAACAGTGGGCATGGACAAACAAATAAGAAATTTATAGCAAGGTCAAAACCCACCAAATAATAATAGTGATATTTTAAGGGGAAATTTTCATAAACTCTCCACATGTCAATTCAACTTTGCATGCAATCCCCACATAAATTTTTCTTTGCATGCAGTCCCTGATGGGATTGACAAGACAATTTGATGAGTATTATTTGAAGAAAGTTGAGTATAAAAGTTAGAAAATTGAGTATGTAAGGTTGCATCCACCACATCAAAAACCTGTGTACTCAATTTTCACTCTTTTATACTCAAGTTTCACTCTTTTATACTCAATTTTCACTAATGTATACTCAATTTTCATTCTTTTATACTCAATCCATCAGGGAGTAAATGCAAAGAAAATCTCAAATGGGAGTGCATGCAAAGATCAAAGGGCTATTGGGGAGTTTTCTGCAATTTATCGATATTTTAAAGTTATTGTTTGATGATTTATTTAAAGGCAGTGTCACTAACTTAAATTTTATAATATATTTTTTAATTACATGTGATGACTATCGGTAAATTACAGAAAACTACCCAATCCCCATTTGATATTTGCTTTCACTCCCCATTTGATAAATCTTTTGCATTTACTCCCTGATGGATTGAGTATAAAAGAGTGAAAATTGAGTATACATCAGTGAAAAATGAATATAAAAGAGTGAAAATTGAGTATACAGTTTCTTGATGTGGTGGATGCAACCTTACATACTCAAATTTCTAACTTTTATACTCAATTTTCTTCAAATAATACTCACAAAGCTGTCTTGTCAATCCCATCAGGGACTGCATGCAAATAAAACTTTGCATAGGAATTGCATGCAAATGTGAGTTTGAAAATGGGGAGTTTAAGAAAATTTCCCCGATCACTATCGATAGATTATCTGGAAAAAAAATATTTTTATAATTAACCTAAAAAAAACAACAACAACAATGGCCATGATATATATATATATAAAATTCGGAAGTTAACGGGTGGGATGGCGATACCTGGTTTAATAAGCTGATAAAGATGACATTAGAAAAAAATTTCAGGGAATGTTACAAGGGCGCCGGAAGGATTTTCGACGATCCTACTTCGACGCTCAAGTCAGCGAGCTTTTCAGAAAAGAGAGAAAAAAGAAAATTTTGATATTTACAAGAGGCCTTAATTACGTTTTATTCCCATGACCGTTCTCTTTCTTGGAATTTTAATGATATTTAATACAGTCGTTATGATAATATTCTAATAACGGTTGATACTTATTAAAATGTATAACAGTTTTCCTTTTCTCATCATTCAATATATTGATGGCGCCCACATAAATATTAAATACTCTCTCTAATGGATAATCATTATACGGGGTGCTTAATGGAGCTTACCTTGACTGAAGGGAAGCTAACCCTATCTACCGGAAACTACCCAGGCATTCCCGACTGGGAAGGCACTCCCAATCGGGGAGCACATACTGCGCAAATTATATCAAAGATATTTGCCTTTTACGACTAGCGCATAATCAAAATCCCGGTCCGAAACCATAGTGTTGGATCTTGGATGGCTAGAGAGGGGAGATGTGAATAGCCACCCATAAAAAAGTCCGGCTTCTTTTTCTTCCTGAGATCAAAGTTAGCATCGGAAACACAAACAATAGAAAGAAAGAACACAGAAAGAAAAACAAACGCTAACAGAGAGATTTACAAGGTTCAGGGATAACTTGCCTCTACTCCTTGGCGTGCTCGTGAGGTGGGTGATCCCTTGATCGTCGGCAGATCAAGCCCCGGAGTGAATCCGGCTAAGAGCTTCTCCTGCTCGGTGGAGTAACCTCTCCACAGACAGTCTCAGATAAATAACATGGTAAGTACAGGAGACAACGAGAAGAATAGCTCACACAACAAATGGAGCAGAAGGATCAAGAAGAAACAATGCAGAGCACAATACCACCATAGCAAAAACTCTCAGCAACACTTTGCTTCGTTCTCTGTTCTTCTTGTGTCTGCATCGCCAACCTCTCCTTCTTAATCTTCTTTCTGCATCAGGCTTCGCCAGCCACTGCTAAACCATAGCTTCATCACCATTGACTGACTCACTGACCTCCACTGAGCACTCAGTCCACTGAAGACCTCTTCAGCTGAGCCTCACGTCAGTCGCCAGCCGCGCTAGAAGCCGTTGAATCCTGCAAGCAGATAACAAACGAACCTGCCACGGTGAAAGTCACCATTGACCCTCCCTCTTGGCTTAGTATTGTCTATGTATCACCTGCACACTCATCAGACTGGTTAGCGAAGCAAATCAACCATATTAGAAAGAAATCAACAGGAAATCAAAAGCGATCAGGAAATCTGACAGTTATTCAAATTAAAGTTCTGAGGCGCTGATCGGTCACCCTGACCGATCAGGCACCCTCCTGACCGATCAGACTCCATTCTGATCGATCAGTGAATTTCTGATCGGTCTCACTGACAGATCAGAGACAATGGATCCGTCACCAGACCGATCACTGCGATTCCAGGGTTCCTGCGAATTCCAGGGCGAATTCCAGGCTGATCAGTCTCACTGATCGGTCCAGCTGACCGATCAGCCCTGATCGGTCCAGCTGACCGATCAGCCCTGATCGGTCAGATGACCGATCAGCCAGGTGGCTGACCGATCAGTGCCCCTCCTGATCGGTCCAGCCTGATTCTGATCGGTCGCACTGACCGACCAGATAACTCTCTGTGCTTCCGATCGTTTCTGATCATTTTTTGATCGGTCACCAGAACGATCTACTATCAAGAGAGTTCGTGCCAACTCCCTGATCGGACTCCAGACTGATCCAGCCACTCTCCAACTTATGCTCAGTCCCCCGGACCAAGACTTCGTGCCCATCTTCACTTACCGAGACTTAGTCCAACCTAGCTTCACTCACTAGGACCCGGCTTCACTCACCGGGATTTCCTTCACCTAGCTTCCCTAGCTAGGACCCGGCTTCACTCACCGGGATTTCCTTCACCTAGCTTTACTCGCTAGGACCCGGCTTCACTCACCGGGATTTCCTTCACCTAGCTTCACTCGCTAGGACTCGGCTTCACTCACCGGGATTTCCTTCACCTAGCTTCACTCGCTAGGACCCGACTTCACTCACCGGGATTTCCTTCACCTAGCTTCACTCGCTAGGACCCGACTTCACTCACCTGGATTTCTTTCACCTAGCTTCATTCGCTAGGACCCGTTTTCACTCACCAGGATTTTCTTCACCCATCTTCCCTTGCTAGGACCCGGCTTCACTCACCAGGATTTACTTCACCTAGCTTTACTCACTAGGATTTCATGTCCAGCTTCACTCACCGGGACTTCCGATCTCACTCAACCAAACTTAAATCGGTGTCAACATCAAAACAACAATCAGGTCAGACTGCATCAACAATCTCCCTCTTTTTGTTGTTTGACAACCCAATTTAAGTTTAGGTATTAGAAGTCAAGTTTCTTATTGCAAGGGGATCAGAATACTCCCCCTACAATAGTTAAGTTCGCAACAAAACCTAAACTTAACTAACTATCCTCTCCCCTTTGTCAAACACCGAAAAGGTGTAGACTGGTTATTAAGTTTAAACAACTCCCCCTTAAACAAGGGTCTCTCCCAAAACCAAAATAAAGACGAAGAATAATTTTTGAATTGCATATGAAAAGCATATACCATAAATGTATCATGGCAAGAATGTATATGCATCATATGTAAATAAAGTAAGGAATCAAATAGGCTGATGACTGAAGTAACACCGAAACAAATAGGCATACTGTCATCAACCGCATAGTCAAAAGACAATATCAATTAATAGTCATAACTCAGAGCTCATCAGTCTATGAACCGATCAGAGAGAGCCCTGATCGGTCACCTTGACCGTTCAGGATGAGGCCTGATCGGTCTGTGGACCGATCAAATTTCAGATGAGTTTCTAAAACTCTGATACGTTTCAGAAACTCTCGTTTCAAACACCCCTTTCAAACTCTAATACAATCAGATTTAATTACTTTGATCCTAAAGAGGTTCCCTTAACCAAAATGTATTTCTCCACATCATTAATCAAGAGGAGGTCATTTTCTTACGGATTTAAAAATCTTAAAACAGCCTTGTATTAAATTTGAATCAAGTTTGTATCAAAATTTATTCCCTGGTCATGTGTTCGGAGCACCCACCATCAACAACCCATGTTGATAGATGCTCCCCCTCAACCAAAGCTATACAATACGAAAGATAGATAATTTAGGTATCCACACCTTGGGCCCTAATGAACCTACAATGAAAGTCTTTGGCACCCATGCCTTGGTCATTTTCTTTCTAACTTTTTGAACCCTAGAAGCATTTGGTGATCTAACTTGGGTTCTAGACATTAATGACACAAAACTTGGTTCCTTAGGTCGGTAACCCAAACCAACCTTGTTGTAGACCACTCTTTGGGAGTTGAGGATCATATCCAAGGTTTTAAAGCTATTTGAAAATTTCTCAAGAAGATTCTTGAGAATTTCAACTTCACTCTTCAAAGCCTTATTCTCACCCTCAAGAACCTTAACATGCAAATCATCTACATCATTATCATTGGAGGTTCTCAATTGTTCTACTTCTAATTTCAATGATTTTACCTTATTCTTAGATTTTTTAAGCAAGGTAGTTAAACATGCAATAGTTCTATAACATTTATCTAACTCGGGAGTGATTACCTCTTCATCATCCGAAGATGATGAAGCCGCGATTGAAGGATTACTTGATTCGTCTCCACTCTCCATGTTCGAATCTTCTAAGGCCATGAGAGTCATGTGACAGATGCTCTTCTCCTCCTCCTTTTCCTTCTTCTTTCCTTCTTCTTCTTCTTCTGTCCCCTGCTACAAAAGCAATACCCTTCTCCTTTAGGCTTTTGTTAGCAATCTCATGTAGTTCCATTTCACAAAAGAAATCTTCTAATTTAACAATAGAAAGATCCTTAGATACCTTGTAGGCATCCACCATGGATGACCACAAGGAATTCCTAGGAAAAGATTTAAGTATATACCTTACAAGGTCACGGTTCTCGACCCTCTCATCGATTGAGTGCAAACCGTTGAGGATTTCCTTGAACTGACCATGAAGCTTACTTACAGTTTCATTTTCTTCCATAGAGAGGTTCTGGAGTTGGTTGAGGAGGAGATCCCTCTTTGCTATCCGGGAGTCTCGAGTGTCTTCATGAAGCTCAATAAGTTTGTTCCACAGATCCTTGACACTAGTGAAAGGACCAACCTTGATGAGTTGCTCCTTGGTCATCCCACACTGCATGGTGACCACAGCCTTAGCATCAACCTCTCCCTTTCTGGTTTGTTCGGCTGACCACTTTGACGAGTTGAGTTCCTTGCCCTCCGCTTCCTTTAGAGGGGTGAATCCCTCCTTGACTGAAAACCACATTCCAATATCGGTTTTCAAATAATACTCCATTCTTGACCTCCAATATTAGAAGTCGGCTCCATCAAAAAATGGGGGTCTGTTGGTGCTGAAGTCTTCTCTCAAAGCCATTCTTCTATGCTCTTCGGGTGTTAAACCGTTGGAAAGAGCCCCTTGCTCTGATACCACTTGTTGGATCTTGGATGGCTAGAGAGGTGGGGTGTGAATAGCTACCCACTTAAAAACTGACATCTTTTGATTCTTTCTGCGATCAGGGTTAGCAGCGGAAAAACAGAATAGAAAGAACAAAAATAGCAAGGAAACAAACCAGATGCTAACACGAAGATTTATAAGGTTCGGGGATAACTTGCCCCTACTCCTTGGTGTGCCCGTGAGGTGGGCGATCCCTTGATCGTCGGCAGATCAAGCTCCGAAACTCCGGCTAAGGAATTCTCCTTCTTGGTGGAGTAACCTCTCCACAGATCTCAGAAATGAATCAAGTTGAGTACAGGAGACCACGAGAAGGTAGCACAACAGATGTAGAAGAAAAACTCAAGCAAGAAACACTACAGAGAGCACAACGACACAACAAAACCCACAGCCTAAAACCTTTGCTTCGTTTTCTGCTCGTTGCTACCTCCTCTGTTCGCCAGCTTCTTCTTAAGACTTCCTTCTGCACATCTAAAGGCTTCGTCACCCACTGACCCACGACATCATCACCCACTGATCCACTGACCTCCTCCGAGCTATCAGTTCACTGAAGACCTCTTCAGCTGAAGCTTCAGGTCAGTCGCCAGATGACAGTAGTCGTTCAAACCTGCAAACAGATACGAGACAAAATAACCACAGATAAAAGTCACTCTGAGCCCTTCTTCTTGTCCTCCACAGCCCTGTATTATCTGCACACTCACAGGTTGATTACCGAAGCAAATCGGAATCAAATCAGAAGCAAATCAGAAGGAAATCAAGTCTGACAATAATTTAAATTAAAGCTGCTGAGTGTTGATCGGTTACCCTGACCGATCAGACTCCCTCCTGATCGATCAGACTCCATTCTGATCGATCCAGTAAAGGTCTGATCGGTCTCACTAACTGATCAGAGATCATGGATCGGTCACCAGACCGATCACAGACTTGCACAGACCTTACTGCAAGTTCAGGGCGAGTTCAGCCCTTGGCTGATCGGTCCAGCTGACCGATCAGCTAAAGTGATCGGCTCAGCTGCTGGCCGATCAGCTGGCTGATCGGTCCAGTTGACCAATCAGCCAAAGCTAATCGGCTTAGTTGTTGGTCGATCAGCTGGTTGATTGTCCAGTTGATCGATCAGCCAAAGCTGATTGGCTTAGCTGTTGGCCGATCAGCTGGCTGATCGGTCCAGTTGACTGATCAGCCAAAGCTGATCGGTTCAGCTGCTGGCCAATCAGCCACTGGCTGATCGGTCTAGCTGACCGATTAGGCACTTTGGCTGATCGGTTCAGCTGCTAGCTAATCAGCCAAGGGTTGATCGGTCCAGCTGACCGATCAGCCAGTGGCTGATCGATCAACCTGACTGATCAGCCACATGCTTGACCGATCAGGCTACCTCCTGATCGGTCCAGAGCCTATCTGACCGGTCCCACTGACCGATCAAAAATCCCTCTGATCATTTTCTGATCGGTCACCAAACAGATCAATCATCATCCTGGATCGGTCTTGTTGGACCTTGGATGGCTAGAGAGGGGGGGTGTGAATAGCCAGACACAAAAACCTTGGCTTTTGAACTTTTCTTTCTTTCTGCGATTAGGTTAGCAGCGGAAACAAAAACATAGACAGAAAGAAAAACAGAGAACATAGCACAAACCAGACGCTAACTCAGAGGGTTTACAAGGTTCGGGGATAACTTGCCCCTACTCCTTGGCGTGCCCGTGAGGTGGGTGATCCCTTGATCGTCGGCAGATCAAGCCCCGGAACTCCGGATAAGAATTTTCTCTTCTAGGTGGAGTAACCTCTCCACAATCATCTCAGTAGAATAACAATTAAGTGCACAAGACAACAAGAAGGATAGCTCACACAGTTGTAGCAGAAACGCTCAAGAAAGAAGACTATACAGAGAGCTAAACAACCCAGCAAAACCCCCAGCAAAACACTTTGCTTGTTTTCTGTCTGTTCTCACCGCTCCTCTGCTTCGCCAGCTTCTTCTTAAGCCTCTGCTCATCACCGCGTGTCTACAACCTCTGAACACAGCTCCGTCACCACTGACCTCTACTGGGCTCGGTCCACTGAAACCTCTTCAGCCGAGCCTCAGGTCAGTTGCCAGCTCCAGCCAGACAGTTGCCAGCCCGCGCCAAAAGCCGTTGAATCCTGCCAATTGAAAGCAAACAAACTTGCCCGAAGCGAAAGTCGCCAATTGACCCTCCTTCTTGGTTTGTGTCATCCCTGTATCACCTGCACACTCATCAGAAGATTAGCACAGCAAATCGAAATTAATCAGAAGTGAATGAGCATGAATCAGAGCAGAATCAGACGTCTGACAATGATTCAAATTAAAGTTAACAGACACTGATCGGTCACCCTGATTGATCAGTGATGGGCCTGATCGATCAGGCTCCTGTATAATCGGTCCAGTGAAGCTCTGATCGGTCACACTGACCGATCAGAGATCGGGGATCGGTCACCAGACCAATCCACCAGCTCACTGGGATTTCCGCCAGCTTCCCTTTAAGCTCCCTAACCTGATCGGTCACTTGACCGATCAGGTTATGCCCTGATCGGTCACTTGACCAATCAGGTTATGCCCTGATCGGTCACAGTGACCAATCAGGTCACCTTTGGACTGATCAGGACCCATCCTGATCGGTCCAAGTGACCGATCAGGTTCTCTCCAGACCTTCCTGATCTCTCTCTGATCCGTTCACCAGAACGATCAAAACCACACAGAAAGTTTCTGTCCTATTTCTGATCGATCACCCGAATGATCAGACACCCTGGATCAGTCACTAGACCGATCTATTATCAAGGGAGTTCGTGCCAACTCCTTGATCGGTCTCCAGACCGATCCAGCCACTTTGTTCAACCTAGCTTCACTCACTAGGACCCGGCTTCACTCACCGGGGTTTCCGTCGCCTAGCTTCACTCGCTAGGACCCGGCTTCACTCACCGGGATTTCCTTCACCTAGCTTCACTCGCTAGGACACGACATCACTCACCGGGGTTTCCGTCACCTAGCTTCACTCGCTAGGACCCGGCTTCACTCACCGGGATTCCCTTCACCTAGCTTCGCTCGCTAGGACCCGGCTTCACTCACCGGGGTTTCCGTCACCTAGCTTCACTCGCTAGGACCCGGCTTCACTCATCGGGATTTCCTTCACCTAGCTTCACTTACTTGGACCCGGCTTCACTCACCGGGTTTTCTGTCACCCAGCTTCACTCACCGGAACCCGACTTCACTCACCGGGGTTTCCATCACCCGACTTCACTCATCGGGACCCGGCTTCACTCACCGAGATTTCTTGCCCGGTCCCCGACCAGGACTTAATCCGAACTTATCTCACTCACCTAAACTTAAATCGGTGTCAACACCAAAATAACAATTAGGTCAGACTGCATCAACAATCTCCCCCATTTTGTTGTTTGATAACCCAATTTTATGTTTAGGTATTAGAAGTCCAATGAAGTCAAATTTACTAATGCAAGGGAATCAAAGTCCTCCCCCTACAATAATTAAATTTTAACAAACCCTAAACTTAATCAACCATTCTCTCCCCCTTTTTCAAACACCAAAAAGGGTATGGTTATTAAGTTTTAACATAACTCCCCCTTAAACAAAGGTCTCTCCCCAAACCCAAAATAACCAAAGGTAAGTGTTGAATTGCATATGAAGGCATATACCATAAATGTATCATGGCAACAATGTATATGCTTCATATGGTAATAATTAATGCACCTGCATCAGACACATAGTCCTGATCGGTCTCCTTGACCGATCAGATTCGTTAATGATTGATACAGAAAAATTTCTAATTTATCTGTGGACGATCAGATTTTAGAATTTCTGAAACTCTGATACATTCCAGATCAGACTGCATTAACAATTGATATGTTCTAGGAACAGGTTTGTTTTGATAACCAAACCTCATTCCACAACAGGGGTGTAGACTACATTAACACTCGATACTTCAGAAAAATTTCTGATAATCAAGAGTCCTTAAAAGTTCCTAAATAGATTTGTATCCACTTAGTATCAGGTTTGTACCAAAACCAATGGATGATCAAGTATGTTCTTGGAATGATCAGTATGTTCTGTTCTTGGAATGATCATATTTGTATCAGTATGTTCCAAGTATGTCTACATATGAAATTTCTTTAGTATCACCAATAAATAGATTAACCGAAAAGATTTTTCATATATCTCTGTTGTGTGCGGAATTTATGGTATTCATTGGTGCAAATCCAAACCCCTACATTTGAGAGGAAAGACAAACCCCATAGGTAGTAAATATCCATTAAATGGAAGAAATGGTAAGCACATCCCTAACTAGGAATGACCATGTGTTTGGAGCACTAATTATCAACCACCCATGTTGATAGATGCTCCCCCTCAACCAATGTCTATACAATTTGAAATATAGACGTTTTAGGTACCCAAACTTTGGGATCTAATGCATCTACAATGAAGGTCTTTGGCACCCATGCCTTAGTCATTTTCTTCTTAAGTCCATGAACCCTAGAATCATTTGGTGATCTAATATGGGTTCTAGACATTAATGACATGAAGCTTGGTACTTTAGGTCGGTAACCTAAATCAACCTTGTTGTAGACCGCTCTTTGAGAATTTAGGATCATATCTAAGGTCTTGGAGCTAGTTGAGAATTTCTCAAAAAAATTCTTGAGTTTCTCAACCTCACTCTTCAAAGCCGTATTCCCATCCTCAAGAATTTTAACATGCAAGTCATTAATATCATGATCCTTAGTTGTTTTCAATTTTTCTACTTCAAATTTTAATGATTTTACTCTGTTCTTAGATTTATTAAGCAAGTTGGTTAAACATGCTATTGTTCTATAACACTTATTTAACTCAGGAGAGATTACCTCTTCATCATCCGAAGATGATGAAGCCGTGGTTGAGGAGTCCCTTGATTCGTCACTACTTTCTTCATTTGAAACCTCTAGTGCCATGAAAGCCATGTGACGTGTGTTATTCTCCTCCTCCTTTTCTTTCTTCTTTTCCTTCTTCTTCTTTCTTCTGTCCCCTGCCACAAAAGCCACACCCTTCTCCTTTGGGCTTTGGTTAGCAATCTCATGTAGTTCCATTTCACAAAATAAATCCTCTAATTTAACAATGGAAAGATCCTTGGAAACCTTGTAAGCATCCACCATGGATGACCACAAGGCATTCCCAGGGAAGGATTTGAGGACATACCTTACAAGGTCTCGGTTCTCTACCTTCTCATTGATCAAATGCAAGCTATTGAAGATTTCCTTGAACCGACCATGAAGCATACTTACCGTTTCATTTTCTTCCATTGAGAGGTTCTGGAGTTGGTTGAGAAGGAGATCTGTCTTGGCTATCCGGGTATCTCGAGTTCCTTCATGGAGCTCAATGAGCTTGTTCCATAGGTCCTTGGCACTGGTGAAGGGGCCAACTTTGATCAGCTACTCCTTGGTCATCCTACACTGCAGGGTGACCACAGCCTTTGCATCAGCTACCCCCTTTCTTATCTGTTCTGCCGACCACCTTGAGAACTCGAGCTCTTTTCCCTCAGCATCCTTTGGAGGGGAGAAACCCTCCTTGACTGAGAACCACATGTCGATATTGGTCTTCAATAATACTCCATTCTTGACTTCCAATATTGGAAGTTGGCTCCATCGAAGAATGGAGGTCTGTTGGTGCTAAAACCTTCCCTCATAGTCATTCTTCTCTGCTCTCGGGTGTTAGACCGTTGGAAAGAACCCCAGGCTCTGATACCACTTGTTGGACCTTGGATGGCTAGAGAGAGGGGTGTGAATAGCCAGACACAAAAACCTTGGCTTATGAACTTTTCTTTCTTTCTGCGATTAGGTTAGCAGCGGAAACAAAAACATAGACAGAAAGAAAAATAGAGAACAGAGCACAAACCAGACGCAAACTCAAAGGGTTTACAAGGTTCGGGGATAACTTGCCCCTACTCCTTGGCGTGCCCGTGAGGTGGGTGATCACTTGATCGTCGGCAGATCAAGCCCCGAAACTCCGGATAAGAATTTTCTCCTTCTCGGTGGAGTAACCTCTCCACAATCGTCTCAGTAGAATAACAATTAAGCGCACGAGACAACAAGAAGGATAGCTCACATAGTTGTAGCAGAAACGCTCAAGCAAGAAGACTATACAGAGAGCTAAACAACCCAGTAAAACCCCTAGCAAAACACTTTGCTTGTTTTCTATCTGTTCTCACTGCTCCTCTGCTTCGCCAGCTTCTTCTTAAGCCTCTGCTCATCACCGCGCGTCTGCAACCTCTGAACACAGCTCCGCCACCACTGACCTCTACTGGGCTCAGTCCACTGAAACCTCTTCAGCCGAGCCTCAGGTCAGTTGTCAGCTCCAGCCAGACAGTTGTCAGCCCGCGCCAGAAGCCGTTGAATCCTGCGAATTGAACACAAACAAACCTGCCCGAAGCGAAAATCGCCAATTGACCCTACTTCTTGGTTTGTGTCATCCATGTATCACCTGCACACTCATCAGAAGATTAGCACAGCAAATCGAAATGAATCAGAAGTGAATCAGTAGGAATTAGAGCGGAATCAGACGTCTGACAACGATTCAAATTAAAGTTATCAGACACTGATCGATCACCCTGACCCATCCGTGATGGGCCTGATCGATCAGGCTCCTGCTTGATCGATCTAGTGAAGCTTTGATCGGTCACACTGACCGATCAGAGATCGGGGATCGGTCACCAGACCGATCCACCAGCTCACTGGGATTTCCGCCAGCTTCCCTTTAAGCTCCCTAACCTGATCGGTCACTTGACCGATCAGGTTATGCCCTGATCGGTCACAGTGACCGATCAGGTCACCTTTGGACCGATCAGGACCCATCCTGATCGGTCAAGAAGGACCCTGATCGGTCCAAGTGACCGATCAGGTTCTCTCCAGACCTTCCTGATCTCTCTCTGATTCGTTCACCAGAACGATCAGAAACCACACAGAAAGTTTCTGTCCTCTTTATGATCGATCACCCGAACGATCAGACACCCTGGATCGGTCACCAGACCGATCTATTATCAAGGGAGTTCGTGCCAACTCCCTGATCGGTCTCCAGACCGATCCAGCCACTTTGTTCAACCTAGCTTCACTCACTAGGACCCGGCTTCACTCACCGGGGTTTCTGTCGCCTAGCTTCACTCGCTAGGACCCGACTTCAGTCACCGAGATTTCCTTCACCTAGCTTCACTCGCTAGGACCCGGCTTCACTCACCAGGGTTTCCGTCACCTAGCTTCACTCGCTAGGACCCGACTTTACTCACCGGGATTTCCTTCACCTAGCTTCACTCGCTAGGACCCGGCTTCACTCACCGGGGTTTCCATCACCTAGCTTCACTCGCTAGGACCCGACTTCACTCACCGAGATTTCCTTCACCTAGCTTCACTTGCTAGGACCCGGCTTCACTCACCGGGGTTTCCGTCACCCGGCTTCACTCACCGGGACCCGGCTTCGCTCACCGGGGTTTCCGTCACCCAGCTTCACTCACCGGGACCCGACTTCACTCACCGGGATTTCTTGCCCAGTCCCCGACCAGGACTTAATCCGAACATATCTCACTCACCTAAACTTAAATCAGTGTCAACACCAAAACATTAATTAGGTCAAACTGCATCAACAGGTCTTGTGACCGATCTACTATCAAGAGAGTTTGTGTCAACTCCCTGATCGGACTCCAAACCGATCCAGCCACTCTTTTCGACCCTGAGTCTAGAGAACAGGCTCCCTCTTGCCTTCTCTGACTCAGTCTGGTCCGGAGAACAAGCTCCCTAGCCCTCTCTGACTAGTACACTCAATGCTCAGTCCCCCGAACCAAGACTTCATGCCCAGCTTCACTCACCGGGACTTAGTCCAACCTAGGTTCACTCACTAGGACCCAGCTTCACTCACCAGGATTTCCTTCACATAGCTTCACTCACTAGGACCCAGCTTCACTCACCAGGATTTCCTTCACCTAACTTCACTCACTAGGACTCGACTTCACTCACCGGGATTTCCTTCACCCAGTTTCACTCACTAGTACTCGACTTCACTCACCAGGATTTTCTTCACCCAGCTTCCCTTACTAGGACCCGGCTTCACTCACCAGGATTTCCTTCACCTAGCTTCACTCACTAGGACCCGGCTTCACTCACCAGGATTTACTTCACCTAGCTTCCCTTGCTAGGACCCGGCTTCACTCACTAGGATTTCCTTCACCTAGCTTCACTCACAAGGGCCCGGCTTCACTCACAAGGGCCCGGCTTTACTCACCAGGATTTACTTCACCTAGCTTCACTCACTAGGATTTCGTGCCCAGCTTCACTCACCAGGACTTCTGATCTCACTCAACCAAACTTAAATCGGTGTCAACACCAAACAACAATCAGGTCAAACTGCATCAACATGCCCGAGGTGAGTAGGCTTGGTTTGGGTGTTGTGGATGCCCGACCAAGAGCTGATAAAACCTTACTATCTTGTAATGCTACGGATGCCCAAGATGAGTAGGCTTGGTCCGGGTGATGCGGATGCTCGACCAAGAGCTGCCTAAACCCTACTACCTAGCGGTACTACGGTTGCCCGAGGTAAGTAGGCTTGGTCCGGGTGCTGCGGATGTCCAACCAAGAGTTGCTTAAACCCTACTACCTCACGGTGCTGCGAATGCCTGAGGTGAGTAGGCTTGGTCTAGGTGCTGCGGATGCACGCCAAAAGCCGAAAAACCCTACTACCTCGTGGTGCTACGGATGCCCGAGGTGAGTAGGCTTGGTCCGAGTGCTGCGGATACCCGACTAAGAGCCGTAAAACCCTACTACCTTGTGGTGCTGCGGATGCCCGAGGTAAGCTGGCTTGGTCCAGGTGCTGCGGATGCCAGACCATGAGCTATAAAACCTTACTACCTCACGATGCTGCAGATGCCTGAGGTGAGTAGGCTTGGTCCAGGTGCTGCGGATGTCTGACCAAGAGCTGTAAAACCATACTACCTCGCGGTGCTGCGAATGCCCGAGGTGAGTAGGCTTGGTCCGGGTGTTGCGGTTGCCCGACCAAAAGCTGTAAAACCCTACTACCTCGTGGTGCAACGGATGCCTGAGGTGAGTAGGCTAGGTCCGGGTGCTACGGATGCCCGACCAAGAGCTGTAAAACCCTACTACCTCGCGGTGCTGTGGATGCCCGAGGTGAGTAGGCTTGGTCGGGGTGTTGCGGATGCCCGATCAAGAGCTGTAAAACCCTAGTACCTCGCGGTGCTGCGGATGCCTGAGGTGTGTTGGCTTGGTCTGGGTGATGCGGATGCCCGACCAAGAGCTGTAAAACCCTACTACCTCGCGCTGCTGTGGATGCCCGAGGTGAGTAGGCTTGGTCTGGGTGCTGCGGATACCCGACCAAGAGCTGTAAAACCCTACTACCTCACGGTACTACAGATGCCCAAGGTGAGTAGGCTTGGTCTGGGGGTTGCAGATGCCAGATCAAGAGCTGATATGAGAATGAATGTGACGGTAGTCATTTTCTTTGTGGCTATCCGTCGAAGACCTGTGTGGGCGTGCAACGCCCGACCTCCCTCTGCGCTCTGGGTTCTTAAGCCGAAGGTTGCCCATGTTGCACTGGTGATCCCTTAGTCCGTGGCTAGACTAAAATGATCCACTACAAGAATTTTTGGATTCAACAACACCCAATAGACAACGGTTTTTTGAAAAACCGTTGTCTTTTTTTATTTAACAACAGTTTTTTCCAAAACTGTTGATGTTGAAAAAATTTTTGCGGAAAAAGACAACGGTTGTTAAAAAACCGTTGTCTTATGTATGTCAACGACAATGGTTTTTTAAAAACCGATGTCTATTGGGTTGGTTACGACAACGGTTTTTAAATAACCGTTGTCTATTGGTGTTGCTTACGTGGTAATACACAACAGCGAGTTGCGAAAATGAAAACGCCCGCCTTAATTCATTCTCTTAATTTGTCGCAGCGAGTGACAACGCCGAACCCTAAGACATCTCAAACTTCTTTGCCTTCTTTTCCTTCTTCTCCTCCCGCTCTTGCTCTCGGCGCCGACGTCTGCTCTCACTTCACCTCCTTCGCCGCAGCCTAGAGCGTGCCGCTGCCGCCCACGTGATAGCCCTTATCAACCCCCCGGATCCGCTCTCGCCTCCTGCAAACCCTTCAAGGCCATCCTCCACCTCATCGACGTCGGCATCCTGTTGGACCTCTAGCCTACCCGCGCCGAGGACCCCGCCTTCTCCATCAACGGAGTCGTCCAATCCCAGAAGCTTGTCGTCCGAGCCATCTCCCGCCTCTAGGCTTTCCACTGCGGCAACGTCCACCTCCTTTGCGACACCGTCATCGAGCACACCCGCAGCTCACCGTCCGCGTGAACGATGAGAATACACTAAATCCGCCACCCCAGAGCAGTCTGTGGAGTACCTCCCTTCTGAGGACCTCGCGGCCCTCGCCGATCCAAAATCGAAAAGGCGGTTCGTCCTGTCGTCGAGCGAAATCTCAATTTTGATTTTTTTTTCCCTGTACGCTTTTCTGGGTTTCTGATGTGTTAGGATGAGCAGGTGTTGCTAGACAAGTTGAGCTCAAAAGATTGGATCAGAGGGTGGGAAGCGTTGAATGATTTGCGTCGGATGGCTCTCCATCACTCTTCTCTTTTGGTCCTGATCTTGTGAGTTCAAAATTAAATCCTTTAATTTTGAACTCACAAAATTAAAGTTGTGAGTTCGAGAAGAAGCTGCTGAATCAGGTAAGTCATTTTCATTCTGGTTCAGTGTTGCATTTCTATTGTTTGACAAAATTCTCAAGTGAATGAAAGATGTTGAAATGAGACCAAAAAAATTTCATATGATCGCTGCAGAGTGTCTTGGCAATTATATGTGATGAGGAACCAGGCACAAAGTTGTATCCGTTGACAAAGAGAAGGTCGAAATCTGCGCTTCGAATAGCGGCGCATTATAGGGTAATTGACTTTGTGGTGAGCAACTGTATCAACAGTGACATCACGAAGATATATGCTCTAACTCAGTTTAACTCTACCTCTCTAAATTCTCACATATCAAGAGATTATTCTGATGTTGGCCTTGGAAAGGATGGTTTTGTAGAGGTCTTGACTTCTTATCAGAGCACTGAAGATCTAGGGTGGTTTAAGGTCAGCATGGTGAAAATGTGTGTTCATATTTTTCTAGATCAACATATTTCTTTCTCGATATCAACTTCATTGAGAATGTCTTCAATCTTCACACAAGCTCTGAAAAATAACTCTCTCAGAGTTGTGAAGTTTCTTTTCAAGAATAGAATCTTTGATTCTTGCAAACATATTACAACATGATCATTTCCCCATTAGTTCAATTCGTATCCAACAATATAAACTTTTTTGTTTCGACTTGTTATTTTTGTCTGAAGGGAAATGCCGACGCAGTTAGAAAATGGTTGTGGCGATTGGAAGAACATCAAGTGGAAGATTTATTGGTTCTTCCTGATTCACATTTTTCTTCTAGCTAACTTATTGTTTTAATCAAACACTTCATTTTTGTAGGTTATTTTTATTTCTGGCCCAAGTGTCCATATTGACAATTTATTTCAGACAAATAAGTTTCTGTTTGTATGCATAGTTTTTGCATTTGATGCGACAGGAAGCATCTTTACTGATGCATTATTGAGATTCTCAAACCTGTTTTAATTTGTTAACTATTTTCCTTTTTCCTATCAGAACCAAGGCAGAGCCTCCTATATACTATCTGCCAGCCAAACCTCTTCTTGATGATCCTGCAGCAGTTGAACAGCAAAGAGAACAGGCATGATTAATCCAACTCTCACTATTTCCCTTATCTTTGCCTATCTCTCTCTTAAGTTGTCATGTGTTGTATTCTGCATTAAGATTCATATTGTACCAGTAGCCTGAAAACCTCGTCCCAGAGAAGAAATTGCATTAAATTTGTAACACTTGCTGCATAATTTATCCAAGAAACTGCAACATAAATTGTGACAACTAATACTATTGGTTAACAAAATCCTGATGAGCTGCCATGACGAATTGCATTTACTGTTAATTTGATATGCTCTTCTATGACTTTTTCCTTACATTTTGGTGGTGTTTAATAAATAACCATCATTGTGCTTGTATGTAAATGGTTGGCGAAGCAGCCAAATTTGTTGGCGCGATGCTTCTTCATTATTCTGCATCATCGCTAGGTGATGGAGAAAGGAGGGCCAACTTCATGGAGAGGAAGACAAGCACGGTAAAGAAAAGCAGGACAGGTATAAAGTGTTTGGAAACTTTGGATAAATAAAGCTGGCTTTTAAAGTTCTTTTCTCATTTTTTTCTCTCTTGGTTTTCAGAGCGATTATATAAGAACTCAGATCGAGTTCGACGAGGAAGATTTGATGGCGACGCTGCTCAAGTTACAGATATGCAAGATTACAAGTAATCTATCTGTTTAATTCTCTTTGAAGCAAGATTTGGGCTGCCTAGCTACTTCCTTAGATGCTCTAGAACTCAATTTTGATCTCACTTTTTGAGATGCATTTTCTGATAAGCGCTGCACGTTTGCAGGTTCAACGGTTGGTCTTAACACTACAGACTTTGATTTTTCTTTCTTCCCAAATCTTCTGTCAGAATCTGTATATTTGCTGTCGATAACTTATTTCCACTCTTTTAACTTTTCCAATTTCATTTTATCTATCATTTCCTGTTTAGCACCATCCACAGAATGCATGTACAAACTCTTAGATTTTGTAACTGATACAGTCCAGCATTTTATATTTCTTAGAATCTTCTAGCTATTTTTAGTTGTGAATATTCATTTTATATTTCTATTTGTTGTGACATTCATATCCAAGGGAAGGAATCAGCTTATGGTGTAAAGCTAAGGGGCGCGTCTCACTTCATCTGGTTGACTGCACTTGGATGAAGCTAGCTGCTAGGGATATTTTGATGATGTAATTATCTTAGTTTCTGGTACTTCTTGATGTATATGATACTTTGATGATGTTATCTGAATTTGGACTAATACTGGGGATCTTGATGTATGATATTTGCGGAGTATAATGTATAATATTTGATGATATTTTGATGTGTATATATGATAGTTTGAAGTGTGTTTGTTGAATATTGTTTAATTATTAAAATAATTTAATTTTAAATGGTATTTATTGTAAATTGTTGGCTGCCTCAACCAAAAGACAACGATTTTTATTTGTTGTTAAATTATTGTTTAAATTATACACAAACAACGGTTTATTACTAATGTTAACCTGTTGTCGATCACATTAAAAGACAACGGTGAAAACCTATTGCTACACTGTTGTTATTGACTATAAACGACAACGGTTTGTAACTGTTGATGTAGACCACCCCTTTTAACAACATGGCCTTTAACAATAGTGATTTTCGCCTACGACAACGGTGAACGCCCGTGGTTAATTAACATTTTTCTACTAGTGATCTCACTTGTGGAGATAAAGGGGGATTGTGTAAATCCATAAGGAGACAGAGATTAAAGACTCTAAATATCCAAAGGAAAAGAACATAGTATTTTATTAACAATTCCAGGGTACAATTAGTAGTTACACTCTCTGACAACAAAGCAAAGTACCAGAAGATACATCTACTATAGCTCCTCCTGCGGGGTCTATGCTAGTCTTGGCTGGGTCCTCTCGGCCTGCTCGGCTTCGCCTGGGGCCTCCCTTGGGGTCCCTTGCTCTTTGGGCTGAAGTGCTGCTTGTCAACGTCCTTGCTCTTTGAGTCAAGGGATGAACACTTGTTCTTCAATACATAAGGAGAAAAGAAGAAAAGGAACTCAAGACAATGAGCCAAAAAAAAGTTTTCATTATATTCAGGGTGATTACATGTTGGCGCATAAGAAAGAATGAAAAAGTTACTGGGAATAAAGGACAAAGGAAAAGCGTGGCCCAGGTCTGAGAAGAGCCTTATATTTCTTGCTCTTCAGGCGAGAGCTCATCCCAAACCTGACCAACGTTCATGGCACTCATATCTGCGTCTAGTTTCAGTAGTTGAGCCTTCTTCAATTGGCTGATGGCACCATTGAAGCCCTGTTTTAGGTGCTTCAATACCTGCCCAACCAAAAGGTCGTCGAACTTGTCAAACTGCAAAAATTTGGCCTTGAACTCCACCTCAGCCTTGGATAGTTAAGTTGCTTGGTCAATCTTATGCTTATGTAGCTCAGCCTTAACCTCCTTTTTGGCAGCTTTCAACTCTGCTACCTCCCAAGACAGGCGATCATGAGCCCCTAGTGTTTCCTGGAGTTTCTGGGAGGTGGCCAAAGCCTTGGCCTGGGCTCGAGTGACATCCTCCTGAAGGTCGAAGCGTAGGCGGCCGCTAGCTCTATGTCATATTCTTTGATAGCTAGCTGGCGCTCCTACTCTTTGGACCGATCCTCCAGGACCTTCGTGGAGGAATCCAAGAGCTGGACACTGGCGAACAACTCCTCCTTCTGAACCTGGAGTTGCTTCCGCTCCTGGGTCAGTTTTTGCAGGTCATAGGAAAGGCCCTGGTTCTTCTCCGACAGAGTATGCTCCCAGAGGCGGTAACCGTGCAAAGTCTCCTTAGAGACCAGCAAGGTGTTGAGGCAATGATCTACCTTTGCCCTTAGCGCCTTGTTGACCTCCAACTGTAGGAGGCACGGCCAGCTTTCGCTTCTGAAGATGCCACTTGTCGAAGGAGGTCTTCAGTAACCCCTCGAGACCACAACAAGTAGCTTGTAGTCGCGCAGTTGGAGGCGGCCTGCAATGTGGAAGAAAAACAGTTAGAATGGTGTAACAAAATAAGAGAAATAGGAGAAAGTTAAAGGCAATTACCGTCAGCAGAGAATGGTGTAGCATGCCCAGATACCTGACTGACGTAACCGACCTCAGGAGATGAGCAGGAGGGGGGAGAATTTCCACTACAGCCCCAGTCGACGAGCCAGGGACGTTTCTAGGATCGGGGACGTCTTCTCTAAGCTGGACGCCCCCCCCCCCGACTGTGACTCTTGGAGGAAGTTGTCTTTATTTGAAGTGACTGAAAACCTTTGGTCGTCGTCTTCTTCGCCGCTGGGGTCTTCCGGCGTGGGCAAGACACGACGGGCAGCACCTCCTTGCCTTGTTGGGTAGTCGAGTTTTGGCCGGGACAGCTGGGTTAGGAACTTCCATGTACGTGGAGGACTCAGAAGGACGGAGGGCGTCGTTCGAATGCTCTTGGATAATGGCACCCCGTCTTCTTCATCAGCGGCTGGTGGAAGCTCCGAGGTCGAGAGTTTCCTTAACCTCTTCAAGGGGCTTGCTTGTGGGCGAGCCATTTTTGTCGCTTATTCTCGGGGCCAGGGGTAGTTGTTGATCATCAGAGAGCGCAAGTGCGGTCTCCCCATCTCCGACGTGGACGGGGGAGGGCGAAGAATCCCCCTCAACTGGAGCAGACCGCTCGGCCGCCCTAGGCCTCGAGGTCTTGGGCTCCCTGTTCTTCGGACCGTGAGGCCACCTCTTCGAAGCCCTCGGCTAGGACGCCTATCGGGGCAGAAGGAACTGGGGCGGGAACCAGGCCTCCTCGTTGGCTTGTTCCCACTTCAGGAACAGGTTAATGACTCCGAAAGTATTATGTCGTCTGCAAAACAAAGAATAAAGGATATCAGTTAGAATTAACAAGGATATTTACCAAAAGGGAGAACTTACGGAGGTTGGGGATGAGCCCGGTGATTTTCGGGCTGAGTTCAGCCTTGTAGAGAAGCTCCTCACAGTGTACCAACTGGAGGCTGTGCAACTCCATCCTAGTCAAGATACCCCTCGCCCTCTAGTATCTTGCGCCTGCTGGAAGTCTCCGAGGTCCGGGATGGGAGGAAGGCTCTCTGCCTAGCGGATAGGGTTGAAGGGACGCTGAGGGAGTCAGATAAAGAAAAAACCTTCTTCCATCCCTTGTGGGAGGAAGGAAGACCCCCTAAGAACTTATAACCGGTGCAGCTGTAAAGCTAAATGCTCCTCGCGAGCCAACCAAAACGAAAAAGAAATAGAAAAATGTGGGGTCAGGGGGATATCGAAAGCTTAAAAATGATGTACGCCCGCCCATCTGAGCGAAGGCATTGGGGGCCATCTGGTTGAGAGGAATGTCGAAGTAAGAGGAGACACTCATGAAAAGGGAGGAATAGGGAAGCGAAGTCCTAACTCTACCTGCCCTAGGAAAAAAGTAAAGAAACCTAGGGAGGTTCTACGGGTGATTGACCTAACGTAGGCACTTCTACCTCTAAGTCTGTCGGACCCGTACTTCTCGCAGGTGGCTTGGAGGGTCTCTAACTTAACCCTAGAAGAGATGGTGTCATACCACTCTGAGCTATAGGCATGTTCCTTGAGGGGTTTCTCTCCCGCTTCGGGGTTCTTCTTCTTCTCTACCAGACTCATGATGGTGAACGAAAGGAGTAAACAAGAGAAGAAGACTTACGCGGGGACCAAATGCAACGAGGCGGTAGGGACCAGCAGAAGGTGAATGAGGAGGTCGAAAGCAAATAAGGCAAGAAAGAGGAAGGGTGTCGTTACCTGCTTTTATAGGAGAAGTCGCCCGCCTGTGAGCAATGGGGAGGCAGCACGTCAATGGTGCTGATTCGGCATCCCGAGCCGCCACTATCCTTTACGGTCATCGCTTCGTATGACCCTGTGGCGCATATCAGTGGAGATCGCCGCGTAGAGAATGACGGAGCACGGCGAGGTTACATTCGTTAGACAATCGTGTCGCTATTAAGAGGCCTCATGCGCTTTTAAAGGGCCATGGACAACTGTCATGGCGTTGTCTCAAAACTCATAGAGATGTTGGACGGATTTGAGGAGCTATCTGGGGTCCAGGGATACATGTTCTGATTCCTTGGACCCGACAGGCCGCCAATGAAGCAGTAGTGAATATATGGACCCACCATAACATAGCTTCTTCGTTACAACACTTGTCTAATTAGTCAGCCACACTTCCTTCGATTGGACTTGAATGGAGGGACTTGTGATGGGGTTGAACACCCCGTGGCTGGCACGTGGACTGAAGAAGCTATGTGGCAAGATCTACCAAGGCTGGACGATTCTCTTTCCTTATCTCCCGAGACCCCCTCGGGAAGGTAGATTCCCGAGACCACCTCGGGAAGATATACTCCTGAGACTGATCCAGAAGTACACATGCCCGAGATCACCTTGGGAGGTCAGGTCCGTGAGATCACCTCGGGAAGGTGAACGCCCGGGACCACTGTCCTCTTTTTTCGGTTTTGTGGATAATCATCACCAATAATTACGGGATAATCATGACCTATAATACGCGGTCATTAAAGTCTTAATTATCGCAACGGCCCAGATTTAATGGCTGCGAGGACCGTTACAAGGATTATCCCGTAATCGACAATTAAGGGGACGTGGAGAAGAACGTGGGGACACGTGTGACTCCCGTCTCAGGTATAAAAGGTACTCCAACCCCCCAGGTAAGGGGTTACGCTCATTCTTATACACACTTTTTCTTATTTCCTTCCATCTAAGAGACTCAGGCACTGACTTGAGCGTCGGAGTGAACTCCGCCGGACAACCTCCGACTTGTTCCCCTTAACGCTCGTGTTAATCTCGTAGGGTGTGGGACCTCTTCCTCTCTCGTCATCATCCTCGTGGGCTAAACTTTGGTGACTAGCCGTCGACGTCGATTCCTTCCGGAACACTCAGCGTCCCAGGTTCGCGTCCTATTTGAAGAAATTTTTATAAATATATCGTAGCTAAGGATCAAATCTAAATATCTGAAATAGTGATTAGTCATCCTACCACTACATGATAATTCTGAGGATATTAATTTTTAAAGCCAGTGATGATGTTCTTTGAAATCAGTATCAACGTTGACGGAAAAGATAAAATGGGAAATAAATGCTTTCATAAAATTTAAAAAGTAGATGTACTTTTAGAAATTCTATAATTTTATAGTGCTTTCTTTGGTTAATTAAGGTTAATTTTATAAAAAAAAATAGCATGTCGATTATCTGTATTCTTATTTAAGTAATTGGTTGCAAAAATGAATGTCGAACAACTTTAACAACTCTTAGGTAGTTGAACACAATTTGGCTCTAGTATTTTTGGATGTTTGGTGAGAGAGCTTTCCTTGATAAACTTGTCACTTTTGTGAGTAGACTTGCCATGTCAATGAATGAAGGCACGATCCATCAACTGAACAAAGTAGAAGTGATCATTTATCATATTAGGCCTCCAACTTTCAAAAAAGAAAAAAAAATCAAAAGTAAAATGCCTACTAAAATTCTAAAGGAACATTAAGATAAATTTTAAACTTATAAGGATGTTTTTGAAAAGAAAGGTAAAGTGTAAAGGAAAACAATAATTCCGTTCTAACTTTATTTTGTATAGTTATATTTAGAATGCTTACTTCTTCTATGTTAACTATGTAATATCCTTGTAATTCAACTTGTGAAGTTATTTTAAATTATGTTACAGTGGGAGCAGTCTTTGTAAGTACCATTATACACAGGTGTGTATCTCCACCATCAGATGGATTGATTGTTAGTATATGTTTTAAGATTTAGGGTTAAAATTTAATAAAGTTAGTATATCCGACTTTCTATATGTTAGCCATAACATCCATATTAAGCACCCATCATTTATCTCCTCCGTGTTGACTTTGGGATGGTTACAAGGGCAGTGATAGGAGTGTCAATTCGAATGAGTTAATGGGTTCGAGTCGAGTTGAAGATTAGTTACCAAAAAAATTCAAACTCGAATATGACCCAAATCCGAATTCAACTTAAAAACTTGAACTCGAACCCGAACTTAGATAACCCGAATATCCCGCCCAACTTGAAAAAACTCCTTTTTTTATTTTTCTACAATTTTATTACTTTTATCTCAATACTTTATTTAAACAACATTCTATCATTTAAACTACATTCTATTATTTATGTACATAAAACATCTTAATTTTTAAAATAAAATTTGATTAAGTACCTAAATCTTAAATGATCTGAAAGCTAACAGGGAAGATGACAATTGCCGGTGATGCGACGGGTGCATCGAGTGAGGAAGATGACCTAAGAAAACAATTCCAAAGAACGTTAGTAGGGCGCCGGAAAGTGTTCCAGCAATCTCACTCCGACACTCAAGTCAATCTATGATCAAAAAGAGGAAAAGTAGTATATTATGAAACTGAGAGAATCTAGATCTTTTCCTATATCCTTCGTTACCTTTTTATACTGTGTTCTCCTCTTTTTCAAGTCCTCCTAACATTAAATTCAACCGTTATCTTTGCATCCCACTAATTACGTAATAAATAATATCATTAAAGTACCTTGTCGTTTCTCATCTGTTATTTAATATATAGCTGATACTATTAAAAGTATTAATTATGGTCTTATTGACTGGCTGCCATCTAATATCTCGATTGATAAGGTATATACTCCCCTCATGGAAATAAAAGAGCCTCGTACCAGGTCAGGAGAACTTAACCTCCCCGCAGTCCCACCAACTTACCTAGAGCCTTTCAGACTTTCCAAATGGGAAAGAATCCTCAGCCAGGAACAGCATATCCCGGTCGGGAATAACATATCCTCAAAGATCGGCTAAACATACAAGATTGGGAGTACCTCCGGTCGGGAAATGATTTTCGACCGGAAAATATGCTACGAAGGAATTTTAGCAATGCCACGTAATACCCTTCTAATCAATGTGGTGACACGTGGCTAACCACCCTATCACGAGACCCCTTCAAGTTCAATCGAAGGAAGTTGTCTGACTGATAGGACCTAAATTATGCCTCACAAAACAGAACACGTCAGAGAGTCAACAGAAGGGACAAATCATTAAATACTTTTTGCCTCCGAATTACGCCCAAGAGAAGGAATGATTATCATTTTAAATAGGATCCATTCCAGAGAAGGCATGCTCAATCGCCAGAAAGTAGTCGTCAGCCTACTAATAATGAAACATGCCCGCCTTGTAGTCTCTTAATGATGAGTATCCCGGCAAAAATGGCGTAGGAGAGAGAGAGTACCTAGGGGCAAAAAGGTAGTCACCACATTTCATACAGCACTATCCAAGCATCCCATCACCTCAATCGTCTCCTGTCTTGAACCCATTCCCCGAGAGAGCCATGAATGTTTTGCAGCGTAGGATACTATTCACTTCGGATGCCCCACCAAAATCTACAAGAAAACCAAACATTCAATCCCGGGGCTCCACGTGTCACTCATCCATCAAACCGACTTAGGGTGACCCTTATAAATGGTTAGAGCAAAAGGAACTTGTCGCATTTTTGCTCCTCAAAATTCTCTTCTCTTTCTCGTCCATCCTTCTTCCTCGCTTTGATACTTCAATCTCTGTAAGTCCTCCTATAGTTTTATGGCTCTCGAACTTGTTTTTTTTTCTCAATGGTATGAAACTTTAGAATATAAGGTACAGAGGGGGAGATATCTGGATTTAGGCTTGAATATGGGATAGCAAAGGATTACATGATTAAAGTGCCCCAAGGAAATCAAGTTCTTTGCACTCTACCTTCTTGCTTTTACATATTTTTTTAAGATCATGTGGAGTACAGACTTAGATTCCCAATTCCCTCATTCTTCCAGGAGGTCTCTAGGTACTTCAGCATCCCTTTACACCAAATGCCGCCTAATGCCTTCGCCAAATGAGTGACATCTACGTTATTTTCAAACTGTATGATATCCCCTTAACTCCTCTCTTTTTCCACTATTTTTTCCATCCCAAACAATCTAGCTTAGGATATTTTCATTTTATGGCCCGATCAAACTTAAAATTTCTCAGTCGACTGCCCTCTTCCCACAAAGAATGGAAGGATAGGTTCATTTATATTAGCATCTCTGAGCGGCTCAACTACCCGAGGAAAGTATCAGAAGAGCTTAGGGATTCTCTGAGCACAATTTATCTTGGCTGGCATAGACTTCAACGCTCACAGGATAATTTGAATGGAGGGACTGCTCTACAGAGCGGGACTCATCCCCAATGATGCCGAGTTGGATCAAGATTTAGGTAAGATTTTTCTTTTTATTACTTATCAATACTAGCTAATGACCTGTATGTTTTTGGCAGAAGAGACAATGTTGAACCTTTCCATGACCAAACTTATGAAGTGGGGCAAGGCAAACTTCCTTGCCTTGTTAACGCCTGAAGTTTCTGGAAGCTAGATGGGGCCGAAGGAGAAGCTGACCTACCACCCGCTCAAGAACCCATGTCTACCATATATACCAAAGCTGACCCAGAAGAGCCTAGCTGAGCGACGAAAAGCAAAGGGTCTGATCAGCCGACTAAGCAAGAACCCCCCAAAGACATGTCGGGCGACCAGTCACGCTTAGAGGACGACAAAGCGCCTAAGTCAATCCTACAAAAGAGGTCAAAATCGACCATAACTAAAAAGGGCAAGAAGAGGGTAAGGATTCAAGAACCCTCGAAATCTACAGACACAAATCCGAGCGGGAGCACTTTCCCAATTTCATCTTCGCAACCAAATGGACCTAGCAGGAGTGCATCCCAAGGTATCTCCTTCCGAGAGCCACACCCGAGCGGGAGCACCTCTAAAGGTCAAGGGGTCGATAGACCAAGCGTAACGCTAGAGCCCCCTTCTTCTCATGTTATCACAATGGCTGTCGTAGAAAATCCTCAATCTCCAGCTCCCAGCCTTTAATAGTGGGTGCGAGAGCTTCTCACCTGGGAAGTCTCTTAGACAAAATCCACATGGGGGAGTACGCCAGCGAGCTAAAGGAGGAGACCATTTTAGAGGTCAATGCCAGACTGAATGCTTCCATGTTAAAAGTAACTTCAAACTTCTCCCTTGTTTATCTAGTACTTTATAACTATTTTACTTTGACAGGTCGGACTGAACATATGGAAATGAACTCTCGAGTTCATGAGCTGGTACGCCGGATTACCGAGCTAGACGGACAACTAAAAACCCAAACTTCAGTTCTAGTTGAAGGTAAGTTGCCCGAGCTCGGGAAGAAGACCAAATGCAAACTGAGCTAACTGCTAAGCTACGAGATAAATTTGAGCACTCCCTGGACACCATACAAGCACTGGAGCACAACCTAGCGAGAATAAAGAAAAAGAAGACAACCTCTACGCCAAGTAGGTTGCCCCCCTACTGTAAGAGAACGAGCGTTTGGCCTTTAAGCTCAAGGAAATGGAAAAATGAAAGATCGATCAGGATGGTGCACTTTAAGCGACTGCCGATCAATTATCAGAAAAAATGGTAGTGCGAGCAAAGAAAGAAAAGGCCCTAATAGCCATCCAGGAGCAACTCGTTGAAGTTGTACAAGACCGAGATGCTACGATCACCAGCCTGGACCAGGTAACAACCGACTGGGAGAGAGAGATAAATGAACTTGAAGCCCACCAAGCCAACGAGGATGCTCGGTGACAAGCATTTAAACAGGAATCCCTTCAATCAACTGAATACCATGATTTGTTAGGCTCCCAGGTGATCAAAAGGATGACTCAGGGGTTCGAAGGAGCAATCAAGCATATCATCAAAGCGAAGATTTTGACACCTGGCGCTGATTTAAGCTTCCTTGACCTAGGCAAAGTATGGGATGAGCTTCACGAGTCAGAAAAGGAATAGCCAAGTTATTTTGTAATCTCTCATCGTGTATTCCTTTATATTAATGAACAAGTCTTCTGTCTGAGTATGATTACTTTTCCTAAACCTTCTATCCTAGCAATCATGCTTAACCGAGGAGAGACCTACAAACCAACAGTCCCACTTAGTGCTTGTCCTTGCAAAAGTGCCGAACGAAAAGGTTAAGCATAATAAGGGCTAACGCTACATAAGAGCACTTTCCTCCTTGAGCTCCCAAGTGGGAGGTTGAGCCTCATAATGGCAAGCGTTGCGTAAGAGTGTCTTCCTCCTTGAGCTCCCGAGCGGGAGGTTGAGCCTTGTAAGAGCTAATGCTACGTAAGAGCGTTTTCCTCCTTGAGCTCCCGAACGAGAGACTAATTTTTATCTTTTCATTTTATTAACACTATGAAAAAGCACATAAGCCAGTATACAAAAATATAATAATGATAGACGGTGTCATACTCATTGTATCCGATAAGGCTGCAAGTGATTAGCACTCCAAGGCCGCTCTATCATTTTCCCATCCAGCTCTTGTAAGTAGTAACTCCCACAAGTAAGTTTGCCAATCACTTTGTAAGGTCCTCGCCACTGTGGATCCAGCTTAGAAACATCTCCGACAGGCTTTATCCGTCTCTAAACAAGATCATCAACCTGGAAGACCCTCGGAATAACTCTCTTATTATATGTTTGCTTCATCCGCTAACGATACACAATAAGCCGAGCGGCTGAGCGGTCTCTAACCTTAGTAACCAAATTCAAATCCAGTAGTCATTCTTGGTTATTGTTAACTTGTTCGTATAACTGTCTTCTCATTGATTTATCTCTGACCTCCACTGGGATAACAGCTTCTCCCCCGTACACTAAGTGAAATGGTGTTTGACCTGTTCCCTCCTTCAGGATTGTTCGGTATGCCCAAAGAATACTAGGTAACTCCTTTACCCAACTTCCACCAACATGGTCAAGCTTAATTTTAAACCCTTGGATAATTTCTCGATTGACCACCTCTGCCTATCCATTGCTCTGCGGATAAGCAACCAATGTAAGTGCTTGTCTAATTCCGAGTCCTTCACACCACTCCGTTAGCTTCTGGTCTTGGAACTGTCTCCCATTATCAGATACCAACTTGTAAGGAATCTTGTATCTGTAGATGATATCCTTCCACAGGATCTTCATAACAGCTTCTTTTGTTATCCAAGCTAAGGGCTCATCTTGCACCCATTTGGAGAAGTAATCAACAATAACCAACAAAACTTTCTTTTGTTGAGGCCTGATTAGAAAAGGACCCACTATATTCACTCCCCATTGATCAAATGAGCATGATACTGTAGAAGTCCAAAGGTGCTACATCGGTCGATAAATAATGTGATGATGCTTCTAACAAGATTTAGAACCCGCCACAAATTTATTAGCATTCTCCTATAAAGTGGGCAAAAAATATCTAGCTAATATTATCTTCTGAGCAAGTGACTTTCCTCCGATATGGTTACCACATATACCTTCATGAACCTCTCTCAATATATACACCGTAGCCTCTGGCCTAATACATTTCAAAAGAGGCCGAGTAAATGTTCTGTTATATAAAATATCTCACACCAGGGTGAACCTAGCCGCTCGACGCTTGAATAAATCCGTATGACTAGGATCTCCATGAAGTTCCCCCGTTTGTAAGTAGTTTATAAAAGGAACTCGTCAATCAAACTGCCCGACCTGAACATTCCCTCTATTAATTTGACTAAGGAACTGGCCAATTTAGCAAGCTCATCAGCCCTAGTATTGTTCGCCCTAGGGATTTTCTACAAGATGACTTCTATAAAATTTGACTTTAATTGTTCAAAAGCCTGCACATACCTTTTCATTCGCTCATTGCGCACTTTAAAATCTCCCCCAATTTGCTATGCCATGAGTTGAAAGTCTAAATGAATGATCACCCGACAGACCCCAACCTGCTTTGCTGCTTATAGGTCGGTTAGTAAGGTTTCATATTTAGCTTCATTATTAGTTGCTCTGAAATTTAGGCAAACTGCTATTTGCAAAACATCCTCTTTCAAAGAGACCAATAGAATTCCCACTCCATCGCTTCACTACGTAAAATATTCGTCCACATATATCCTCCAAATCTCTTGCTTATCAGGTGCAATCAGTGACTTTGCCATGAAGTCAGCTAGGGCCTTGATAAATACTATTTTATTGATTATTTGAGCTGCTTAAATCCATGTTTGACCTATGTTTTTATTGCTAAAATTGTGAAATTGCCCTAGGTTTTAGAACTTACTTTTGTTTTGGACTTAATTGCAAATTTGTATAAAATTGGATTATTTGGCCACTAAATTCTTGATCTATTTTTGTAGGCATCAAAGGTTCCAGGATCTAGGGCATATTGGGTCAAACTTGAGTCGGAAGTGACCCGGATCGAATTATCAAGATTATGATTTAATCTGGGCCGTCCGATTCAAGAGTGGCTGGATCTGATCCATCCGGGACGATCCGAAGCAATCCAAGCTAGGGCTAGGGTTGATCAAGCACCCTGATCAAGATCTGAAGGTTTCATCCCAATCAGGGTTGGATCAACCGTTGGATCAAGCTTGGAGGACTCTTGATCATCCATTCAAAGATTAGGATGATCTGGATCATCCATTGCATATCTGGAGGATCCGAGCTACCACGAGGTAGATCCTGACCCCAGATCATCATCATCAAAGTTTGGCTCAAATCAGACCAAGATCAGCCGTTGGATTGAAGTGGATCAATCACAGTCGTCCAATGATGAGTATTTAATCAAATTTTCGCCCGCAGCCCAGCCTCGTCGCGTCTACGCCGTCTTCACAAGTTCTTCGTGTTCTTCCTTGTTCTTCATTTCTTTTTCAATCCAAGGCGCGACCACCTCAATTCCTACTGAAATTCATCATCTGGATCCTTGGGAGGCAATCTTGATCCGAAATTCAACTCAAACTTCATCCGGACAGAGCTTGTTGAGGGTTTCGTATTCTCTGTGGTCCGGGAGCTTGAATCTCAGCTACACGCAAATTCAGATCACCTGAGCCACTTGTAGGGGTTCTCAAGTGAGCTCAGGTCGTCTCCAAATCTTCATCATAGCTCGGCAAGTTGAGATTAAAGGGCTCGGATTGGAATTTTCCCATTTGGAGCAGTTTGAGCAAAATTGATGGATTGAAGTTGTTTTCCACCGATTTGCTGTGCCTAGGGGTTCGAAGCCAGATCTTGACTGACAAACAAGAAGATTCTGAACTGAAGAAGGGTTGAGGAGTAGTTTAGCTAGCTGAATTTTCATTGTTAAGTTGTAACTTTAATATCTGCCAAATTCTGTCCTTTTTTTTAATTTCAGTTTCATCAGCTGTAGTTTGTTTTCTGAGTTGTTTCGTTTAATTAGGTTGTTAATCTTTAGGTTGAGTAGTTTAGAAGCTTGTTTAGTGAACAAATAGATCAAATTTCAGCTTATTTCTTTATCAATTGTTGCGTGCCAACAACTTAACTCGTGTGCCATTTAATTTCTGAAATTTCCCTTCAGTTCTGAGTTTGTCTCAGATTTCTTGTTTTTTAAGTTGTTTCTGAGTTTCTTAGTTGTCGATCTTTGCTCTAGCTTTAGATAGATAGGTTGTTTAGTTAAAATAGCACTCAAATTAAGCTAGGTTGCAATTCTATTCCTTGCGTGCCAAATTCACTTCTTGCGTGCCATTTTATTTCTGTGAAAACCAAATCCTGTTCTGAAATTTCCAGCTGATGTTTGGAGAAGTTTTGCTAGGTAAACACTAGATATTTCAGCTTAGTTGGTTGGCCTTTCGATCAGAATATCAATTTGAGTTTGTTGTGTGTTTTGAATCCAAGCCATACGCTGAATATTGGAACTTCAAATCTGAATTCCTGTTTACTTAATTTCTGAATTTTGCTTCACAAGTCTTGATTTCAGTTTAATTCCTTAGCTTAGTCTTGCTTAGTTCTTCCATACTACCCTCGCTTTCCAATTGAAACACGCAGCTTAAACCATTGAGCTGGAAATTCACTTATTTCTTGATTTAGAGCTAGTTTTTGGCACAAAGGATTTCCCTTGCGTGCCAATTGATTTGCACCTTTTTGCGTCTAAAGTTAGCTTGTTTTTGATGGGATAAGATTGTGTTTGAAATCATTAAGTTTGAATTTACCTAATTCTGAATTTTGTGGCAGAGATTGGCTTCCAAAAAAATGTTGCATGCTAAATTGATACTTGATGCTTGTGAAAATTTCGAATTTCTTTTACATTGATTTGTCTTAGCTTGTTCAATTCCGAAACTTGCCATAACGGCCTCTATATTTCAGATTAGTGTTTGTTTGCAATTTGAATTTAGATTTAGTTTTCAAACTAGGTTAAGTCCTTGCTTGATTAGATTTCCTTTTGATTGAGCTATCAATTGCATTTACTTTGGCTAGTTAATGTAGTTTCTTTCCTCCATTGATATTTCATTTCTGATTGCAACCTCAAAACCCGAATCATCTATTTGAAACCCAAAACATAAACGACACAAATACAAGTTCGAATCAAACGCGACAACTAGTCCCCGAGAAAAATACGACATGTGGCCCCTATATTACATTTTCAGATTTTGATTATAAAAAGGGTTTCCAGCATATTCACATTTAAATTTGAGACCCACATTCGTGACAGTATATTTTGGGTCCATCAAATTTTTGGCGCCGTTGCCGGGGAAGCTACTAGTTGACTTATTTGATTTTTGCTTGTGCACTTATTTCATATCATTCTTGACTTACTTTTGTGCTTATTGCCATATCTTTTGATTTGATTTTATTTGTTTTATCTTTTTATCCACTTTTACTGTGAGTTGTTTGATTTTATGACCAGGTCTTTAGGTGGTGATTTAGAAGATTTCGACCCTGAGATTGAGAGGACTTTCAGAGCCAGGAGGAGCCAGGCCATTCTTTCTGAGACTACAGATATCCCTCCTATTCAGACTATCTTCACTCACTCAGGCATTGACATGGCAGACCACCAGAGAACCATGAAGGAGCTTGCAGCACCTGACGCTGCATTTCAGTACTCCAGCATAGCTTATCCAGAGCTAGGGGGAATTTTGAGCTCAGATCTGGACTCATCAATTTGTTGCCAAAGTTTCAGGGTTTATCTGGGGAGGATCCAAACAGACACTTGCACGAATTCCATGTGGTGTGCTCTACTATGAAGCCTCAGGGCATTTCTGAAGAAGACATTAAGTTAAGAGCATTTCCTTTTTCCTTGACTGGGGCTGCTAAGGATTGGTTGTATTATTTGCCCACTGGACATGTTGCTAGTTGGATTGAAATGAAGAGAGCATTTTTAGAGAAGTTTTTTCCAGCATCAAGGACCGCTATTATTAGAAAAAGTATTTGTGGCATTCAACAAGTGGTTGGAGAGTCCCTTTATGATTATTGGGAGAGGTTCAAGAAGTTATGCTCTAGCTGTCCTCAACACCAAATTAGTGAGCAACTTCTTGTGCAATATTTTTATGAAGGTTTATTACCTATGGATAGGAGCATGATTGATGCGGCGGCAGGGGGAGCCTTAGTAAACAAAACTCCGGAGCAAGCTAGAGAACTCATTTCTAACATGGCGGAGAATTCTCAACAATTCGGGAGTAGAGCACTCACTACAAGAGGGGTTAATGAAGCTCAAGTGATGTCTAATGAAAACAACGAAATTAAGAGCTCATTGTTGGAGTTGACATCTTTAGTGAAGCAAATGACATTGAACAATGTGAACCAAGCCTCAAATTTTCCAACAACTTCATTTCCAAATCAAGTTACAAGGGTATGTAGCATTTGTTCAAGCCAAGAACATAATTCGGACCTTTGTCCAAATCTCCAACAAGATGAATCGGTTGCGGCCTTGGCTAGAACTCAATTCCAACAAAGAAATGACCCCTACTCATCTACCTACAATCCGGGTTGGAGAGACCATCCAAATTTGAAGTATGGTAACTCTTTTTACCAACAACCGCCTTCCAATCATCAATTTCAGAAAAATCAGCCCTCATTTCAGAGTTCACAGCAGCGATACCATGGTTTTCAGTCACAAAATCAAAATTTCCAGCCTATTAATCAAGGGTTTCAAGGGCAGAGTTTTCAGCCCTCGCCACCTAATTTTCCATCTCAGAATCAGCACTTTCAGCCCTACAATTCCCAGCAAGGTTTCCAAGCAAATCCGTCGTTTAATCAGCCAACTAACTCATCCTTTCAAGGTCAATCAAAGAGCTATTCTAACCAAGGAGGCTATGGAAGCTCAAGTGGAGAAATTGCGTCCCAACAGAGGGTTGAGGATATGTTTCAACAAATGATGCAACAACAACAAGCTTGGCAACAACAACAACAACAGCAACAACAAGCTTGGCAACAACAAACACAACAACAACAACAAGCTTGGCAACAACAACAACAACAACTTAATCACAACATTGAGAGGCAATTAGGGCAATTGGCTAGTGGAATTAATCAAAATCAAGCTCAAGGATCAAGTCAACTCCCTTCCCAAACTGTTCCTAATCCCAAAGGGAATGTGAGTGCTATAACTTTGAGAAGTGGGAAGGTTACAACATCTCCGAAAGTCCAAGAGCAGAATTTTCAGGAGACTGGACAGCTTCTCCAATTCCGGCCCAAAACAGCAATGAAATGAGTTCAAATTCAGCTGATTCCACCCCTAGCCCGTTCCCAATTCAGTCCTCAAGCAACCCTCCAAATTTGGGGGCAAACGGAGAAGAAAACACTGCCGAGGCCGATTTTACAGCCACTACTTCGCATGGGACAGCAGGGCAGAATTTAGCTTCCCCACTTACGGCCAAAGAGAATGATGTTAGGGTTCCTTTACCCTTTCCACAGCAGAGAACACATGCTAAAAAGCAAGTGGAGGAAGAGAAAGCCAAGGAATTCAATGATCTTGTAAATCTTTTTAGCAAAGTGCAGGTGAATGTGCCATTGCTTACCATGATCAAGCAAATTCCAAAATATGCTAAGTTTCTCAAAGACTTGTGCATTCACAAGAAGAGGTTGAAGGGGAATGAGTTAGTTAACATGGGCAAAAATGTTTCAGCACTGTTTCAGAAAATTCCTCAGAAATGTGAAGACCCAGGAGTTTTTACTGTACCTTGTGAGATTGGAAGCAATTTATTTCAGGATGCCATGTTAGATTTGGGTGCTTCCATCAATGTGATGCCTAGGTCAGTTTTTCAGATGTTGGGCATAGGCCCTTTACAGCCTACAGGAGTAGTGATTCAGCTAGCTAACAGAAGCCAGACTCACCCAGCCGGTATGATTGAGGATGTGCTCGTTAAGGTGAAAGAGTTGATCTTCCCAGCTGATTTTTATATATTGGACATGGAGGGAGATTTCCTTGCACATAGATCTCCACTCATCCTTGGGAGACCATTTTTGAAGACCGCCAGAACAAAGATTGATGTACATGCAGGGACACTTTCCATGGAGATAGGAGATACAGTAGTCCAGTTCAGTCTTCTTGACGCTATGAAGCACCCGAGGGAGGATCACTCTGTTTTGAGTATTGATGTTGCTGAGGAGCTGGTGGGTGTAGATGCCCTTGCTGATAGGATTTTCTCTGATGTTCATGAGTGTGACCTGAGCTCTAGAGATGCAGGAGATGTTATGTCTACAGGAGGAGCTGAGTTTGGATCCGTTTCTGGACCTCTTACAGTTGAGGGAGATTTCATGAGTGTAGGGGATTGCACTAAGCCCCAGGGATCACTCTTGATGGTTGATGTGTCAGGAGAGTCAGAGGGTAGGTATGTGAGTGTAGGGGATTGCACTGAGCCCCAGGGATCACCCATATCTACTGAGCAGTCAGAGCCTGGATTGAAGCCTTTGCCAGCACACTTGAAGTATGCTTATTTGGGAGAAGATCAGCAGCTACATGTCATCATTGCCCAGAATTTAGAGCCAGAGCAAGAGGAAAAATTATTACAAGTTCTAAGGCAGCACAGAAAAGCTATAGGGTGGACACTTGCTGATATTTCTGGGATTAGTCCTGCTATCTGCATGCATCGGATACACTTAGAAGAAAATATGAAGCCCGTGAGACAACCACAAAGAAGACTCAACCCTTTGATTCTTGATGTAGTAAAGAAAGAGGTGACTAGACTTCTACAGACAGGCATCATTTACCCTATTTCTGACAGCAGATGGGTGAGTCCTATTCATGTGGTCCCTAAGAAATCAGGAGTTACAGTGGTGGCAAATGAAGACAACGAGTTGGTGCCCACAAGAGTGAAAAATGCATGGAGGGTTTGTGTGGATTATAGGAAGCTGAACCAAGCCACGAGGAAGGATCACTATCCCTTGCCCTTTATTGATCAGATGTTGGAGAGATTGGCGGGGAAGTCACACTATTGCTTTTTGGATGGATACACAGGTTATTTTCAGATTTGCATAGATCCGGAAGATCAAGAGAAGACTACCTTCACTTGTCCTTTCGGCACATTTGCTTACAGACGGATGCCATTCGGACTTTGCAACGCTCCAGGGACCTTCCAGCGGTGTATGGTAAGTATTTTTGGTGAGTTGTTAGAACACTGCATGGAAGTATTCATGGATGATTTTTCTGTTTTTGGTACATCCTTTGATTCATGCTTAGAAAATTTATCTAGGGTTTTGCATAGATGCATCGAGACTGATCTGGTTCTTAATTTTGAAAAGTGTCATTTTATGGTTGAGCATGGCATTGTTTTGGGTCACATAGTCTCTAGGAGAGGTATAGAGGTAGATCCTGCAAAAATAAGTGTTATATCTTCTTTATCTCACCCCGTATGCGTACGGGATGTTCGATCTTTTCTTGGACATGCAGGTTTCTACAGGAGATTTATTAGAGACTTCAGTAGAGTTGCTCTCCCATTGTCTCGATTGTTGCAGAAGGATGTGGATTTTTATTTTGATGCAAAATGCAAGGAGGCTTTTCAGAGGTTGAAGGAAGCTCTTATTACTGCACCTATCATCAGATCACCAGACTGGAGCTTACCTTTTGAGTTGATGTGTGATGCCTCGAACCATGCAGTAGGAGCTGTACTTGCACAGAGAGTAGATGGGGCACCATATGTTATTTCTTATGCCTCAAAGACCTTGGATTCAGCCCAAGCCAACTACACCACCACAGAAAAGGAGCTTCTTTCCATTGTTTTTGCTTTAGATAGATTCAGATCATATTTATTGTGTTCTCATGTTGTTGTGTTTTCTGATCATGCAGCACTGAAGTACCTCCTGAAGAAGCCAGATGCGAAGCCAAGGCTCATTAGATGGATGCTACTACTACAGGAGTTTGACTTGGAGATACGGGACAGGAGTGGCAAGGAAAATTTAGTAGCAGACCACTTGAGCAGATTGGAGGGAGATGGAGATCCCACGGCCATAGATGATGATTTCAGAGATGAGCAGCTTTTACAGTTGCATGGTGAGTCACCTTGGTATGCAGACTTAGTGAATTTTCTTGTAGCTCATGTTTTTCCTACATACTTTTCGAAAGCTCAAAAGGATAAGTTTAAAAGTGATGCAAAATATTATGTGTGGGATGATCCTTACTTGTGGAAATTTTGTAGTGATCAAATCATTAGGAGATGTGTACCAGATCATGAGTTTCATTCTGTACTCACCTTTTGCCATTCTTCAGCATGTGGTGGGCATTTTGGACCACAAAGAACTGCTAGAAAAATTTTAGAATGTGGATTGTACTGGTCCACCCTGTTTAGAGATTCATATAGGTTTTGTAAATGTTGTGATAGATGTCAAAGAACAGGAAACATAAGTGCTAGAAATGAAATGCCTCAACAAACTATTTTATTTTGTGAGATATTTGATGTGTGGGGTATAGATTTTATGGGACCATTTCCTGCTTCTTTTGGATTCTTGTATATTCTTTTAGCTGTTGATTATGTTTCAAAATGGGTGGAGGCCATTCCCACCAGGACTGATGATTCATCTGTTGTTGTTAGTTTTGTCAGGTCACACATTTTTTGCAGGTTTGGAATTCCAAGAGCAATCATAAGTGATCAAGGATCCCATTTTTGCAATAAGCACATGAAGGCTCTTCTTAATAAGTACGGGGTTGTACATAAGGTTTCTACTGCTTATCACCCCCAAACGAATGGACAAGCCAAGGTGTCGAATAGAGAAGTCAAATCAATTTTGGAAAAGACCGTGGGACCTAATAGGAAGGATTGGAGCAAAAGGCTTGAAGATGCACTATGGGCATATCGCACCGCTTACAAGACACCCATTGGAATGTCACCTTATAGACTTGTGTATGGGAAATCATGCCACTTACCTGTAGAGGTTGAGCATAAGGCGTATTGGGCGGTTAAAGCTTACAATTTTGATGCTACTAAGGTGGGAGAAGAAAGGAAGTTGCAACTTCAAGAACTTGAAGAAGTCCGGTTGGAAGCATTTGAGAATTCAAGGATCTACAAGGAGAAGACTAAGAATTTTCATGACAAGCACATTGTGAACAAAGAATTTCAAATTGGTGACAAAGTGCTATTATACAAGTCAAGACTCAAATTGATCAAAGGGAAGTTGAGGTCAAGATGGGAGGGTCCATTTTTTGTGACTAATGTTTTTCCCTATGGAGTGGTAGAGATTCAAGAGGAGGCCACGAGTCAAGTGTACAAAGTAAATGGCCACCGGCTCAAGAAATTCCATGAAGAGGTCAAGGAGCTAGAGGTGGATGGAGTGGACTATATGGATGCCACATACCCAACTTAAAAGGGGAGTTAACTAAATTTTGCACTCATTTTTCTTTGTATATACCATTTCCTTACTTGTTGCAAGAATAAATTCTAGTTTGCGTGCGCAATTAGTTTTCTCAAGTAGGTACTTTAAAGTTCAAATAAAATTCTTCATTGTAAATACCATGTTTTTCTCTTAGTACATTTTCATGGTTCTAGGAATAAATTCTTTCTCTTTTTGAAGTAAGTAGTTAATAATAAATGCTTAAGATACATGACATGAATAAAATCATTGTAATTACCATGTATTTCATTTTAGCACTTTTTATTGCATGACTAGAAATAAATGTATCCCTTAGGTTATCTTATTGTCATTTTAGAGTCTTTTGAAAATAAATTAAATTTGGTTGTCAAAACTTAGGGTTTGAGTTCATGGATGAAATCTTGGATGCTTGAGTACGATTTTGCTTTAGATTCTTAATTGATGATTTGAGATGGATTATTTTTACCTAGTGAGATTAGCCTTATTTTGTGATACACATATGTTATTGTATTCTAGAACTTGCTTAGGTTCTTTCAAAGTCATATTTCAACGATTGGATCACATCTATAGAGGCTAATCACTTTGTTTACCTTTTCAATTCAATTTTGGCAAAAATCATGTCTATTCTATTTACCTTTCCTTATTGCTAATCTTAACCCTAATTTTTCTATGGATTTGTTTGCTTGGGATGTTTTCTTGATGCTATTTTGCCCGAGACGGACAAAGATTTAAGTGTGGGGGAGTGATTGGTGATTTGGAAGCAATTTTTATCAAGGATGCATTTCAACTCGAAAAAAAAAAATGCATGTGCCAAGTGAGTTGAATTTAAATTTCGGAAATGAGCAAGAGGATGGAAGCAAATGGGGGCATCTAGATTCTAATGAATATAATTTGAAGATCCAAGCTTACATGGCCAAGCTCAAGTTGGTTGATGAAGAAGAAATTGTGTGCCAAGTGTCAAGTGGCACGCAACCATCAAGAGAAAGCCAAATGAGTGCCAAAGTCTGAAAATGGCACGCAAATTGCATGCTATAGAATCTGAAATGCATTGGATTTGTTGCTGCCAAGTTATGGAATCTGATCTCCAGCTGAAGACCATCTGAATTGAGGCTGAGGTAGACACAAAATGGGTAATCTACAGTCAAGAAACAGAATTCAGAATTCAGCTGTGCAGAGCTGCAAGGAGTTGCTGATCAGTGAGGAAAACAGCAATTGTTGCTGCCGAGTGCTCCATCTGGGAGCTACTGAGTGATACAAGCAAAGTGTGAATGCAAGCTGAATTGAAAAATGGAAATGAAGCTGAGTGAAGACTGAAAATTTGCTGAAACTGCCCAAATCTGAGCTGCAATGCATTATAAGCATATAATCTGAATTTTGAGAAGCTGCTAAGCAAGATATTAAGTGCGAATTGTATCTGAAGTTGAAGGTGCACATTCAACTTCGGATCTGAGATTGAAACCGTGGATGCTAGAAGCTGCTGAAGAGAAAGAAATGGAAAAGCAGTTAAGACAAGGGCTGAAATGTCATGTGCTGATTTGAATTTTGAGTGGAACTATTGAGTTTTCTATTATCATTTGAAGCAAATACTACTTGAAGCTAAGTGCTTGAAGGAATCAGAGAATGGAGATGGATGCCATGGAGTTGAAACTCGAAACAAACTGTGAGAAACTGATTTAACTCAGAAATGTTCAAGGAAAGAACAATTGTTTCAGCTATCAAGACAACCTTGTACCAACTTGCAACCTAATTGAGTTTTTGAAACTGTAAATCAAGGCAGTAGGTATAGGAATGTATCTGAAATTTGTAGGAACATCCACTGCTGATCAGAACTGGAAGAAGTTGCGGCTGCTCAGACTTGTAGATCAGGACAGAAAATAAATACAGTGAAGTGGATTGGTCTCAACTTGCTGAGTGGGAATTCTCCACTGATAAGTGATAAAACTTCTGCAAATGTAGGGACCTTAGAGCATTGAATCTGGCACAAGTGGAGGGAGTCGATAGCCTACAAATAAGGCTGATCAAAAAGCTGAAACCAAGAACAATACAAACTGCATTGCAAGGGACTGAACTTGGTGTGCCTAGGGTATGAGTTAAGCGAACTCAGTATTAATTTCGTCCAATGCTGATCAGACACAAATGAAATTGCTGCTGCGTGGATGTTCTCTTCAGCCCAGTGAAAGAAAAGAAAAGAAAAAAATACATGAGAAGCTTAAAGAGCAGAAATAAAAAAAAGAGAGAGCAAAGATAGAGTTGGCACAAAATTAGAATTTCGGCAACATGAAGAAAATGGGATTGATCTCATCCAAATCCAAACCTTGCATCACTACACTCTAAATTTACTAGAAAGAAAGAAGGAAGAAAAAGAAGAATGAGAAAAGAAAAGTAAAATCAATGTGGCACGCAATAGGGAAACTTGGCACAAGGAAATCAAGGAAGGATTTTTCATCCAAATAAAAGGAATCTATTCAAGTTTGACTTCACAACACTTTTGAGATCATTAGGGGACTGATAAGAGGGCAAGGTTCATTGGAAACATCCTCAAGCACTCAAATCTTCCACTTTACCAATTTTTCCATTTCCTTGGCTTTTATTTCACTCCTTACCATTTTCTATGTTTTTCTTTGTTTTTATAGATGTTGATCCTAATCATGACTAATGGTGGAGAGTAGATAATAAGCAAGCCTATGGTAGTGCAAGAATCATATGTGTTTGAGTGAGCTCCACTTCCATCATTAAGTTAGAACTCAAGGAGAGAGCCACCAAAATTTTCCTTGAAAGGCTATGAGTTAGATTCATCTCAATGACTCGTGATGGATGAAAAGGCTAAGTTGTTGATTTAAGGACAAGATACTAATCCATAGGGCTTAGATTTATGAGAATTGACAACCTTAGGTAATTTCTTTTCATTTGTTTCTAATTATGCTTAAGTAAATCTAGGGGATACATATTTACTGTTTTCGCGAGACGCTCAAGCTCAAGTGTGGGGGAGTTGATAAATACTATTTTATTGATTATTTGAGTTGCTTAAATCCATGTTTGACCTATGTTTTTATTGCTAAAATTGTGGAATTGCCCTAGGTTTTAGAACTTACTTTTGTTTTGGACTTAATTGCAAATTTGCATAAAATTGGATTATTTGACCACTAAATTCTTGATCTATTTTTGTAGGCATCAAAGGTTCCAGGATCTAGGGCATATTGGGTCAAACTTGAGTCGGAAGTGACCCGGATCGAATTATCAAGATTATGATTTAATCTGGGCCGTCCGATTCAAGAGTGGCTAGATCTGAGCCATCCGGGATGATCCAAAGCAATCCGAGCTGGGGCTAGGGTTGATCAAGCACCCTGATCAAGATCTGAAGGTTTCATCCCAATCAGAGCTGGATCAACCGTTGGATCAAGCTTGGAGGACTCTTGATCATCCATTCAAAGATTAGGATGATCTGGACCATCCGTTGCATATCTGGAGGATCCGAGCTACCACGAGGTAGATCCTGACCCCAGATCATCATCATCAAAGTTTGGCTCAAATCAGACCAAGATTAGCCGTTGGATTGAAGTGGATCAATCACAGCCGTCCAATGATGAGTATTTAATCAAATTTTCGCCCGCAGCCCAGCCTCGTCGCGTCTACGCCGTCTTCGCAAGTTCTTCGTGTTCTTCCTTGTTCTTCATTTCTTTTTCAATCCAAGGCGCGACCACCTCAATTCCTACTGAAATTCATCATCTATATCCTTGGGAGGCAATCTTGATCCGAAATTCAACTCAAACTTCATCCGGACAGAGCTTGTTGAGGGTTTCACATTCTCTGTGGTCCGGGAGCTTGAATCTCAGCTACACGCAAATTCAGATCACCTGAGCCACTTGTAGGGGTTCTTAAGTGAGCTCAGGTCGTCTCCAAATCTTCATCATAGCTCGGCAAGTTGAGATTAAAGGGCTCGGATTGGAATTTTCCCATTTGGAGCAGTTTGAGCAAAATTGATGGATTGAAGTTGTTTTCCACCGATTTGCTGTGCCTAGGGGTTCGAAGCCAGATCTTGACTGACAACCAAGAAGATTCTGAACTGAAGAAGGGTTGAGGAGTAGTTTAGCTAGCTGAATTTTCATTGTTTAGTTGTAACTTTAATATCTGCCGAATTCTGTCCGGTTTTTTAATTTCAGTTTCATCAGCTGTAGTTTGTTTTCTGAGTTGTTTCGTTTAATTAGGTTGTTAATCTTTAGGTTGAGTAGTTTAGAAGCTTGTTTAGTGAACAAATAGATCAAATTTCAACTTATTTCTTTATCAATTGTTGCGTGCCAACTACTTAACTCGTGTGCCATTTAATTTCTGAAATTTCCCTTCAGTTCTGAGTTTGTCTCAGATTTCTTGTTTTTTAAGTTGTTTCTGAGTTTCTTAGTTGTCGATCTTTGCTCTAGCTTTAGATAGATAGGTTGTTTAGTTAAAATAGCACTCAAATTAAGCTAGGTTGCAATTCTATTCCTTGCGTGCCAAATTCACTTCTTGCGTGCCATTTTATTTCTGTGAAAACCAAATCCTGTTCTGAAATTTCCAGCTGATGTTTGGAGAAGTTTTGCTAGGTAAACACTAGATATTTCAGCTTAGTTGGTTGGCCTTTCGATCAGAGTATCAATTTGAGTTTGTTGTGTGTTTTGCATCCAAGCCATACGCTGAATATTGGAACTTCAAATCTGAATTCCTGTTTACTTAATTTCTGAATTTTTGCTTCACAAGTCTTGATTTCAGTTTTAATTCCTTAGCTTAGTCTTGCTTAGTTCTTCCATACTACCCTCGCTTTCCAATTGAAACACGCAGCTTAAACCATTGAGCTGGAAATTCACTTATTTCTTGATTTAGAGCTAGTTTTTGGCACAAAGGATTTCCCTTGCGTGCCAATTGATTTGCACCTTTTTGCGTCCAAAGTTAGCTTGTTTTTGATGGGATAAGATTGTGTTTGAAATCAATAAGTTTGAATTTACCTAATTCTGAATTTTGTGGGCAGAGATTGGCTTCCAAAAAAAATGTTGCATGCTAAATTGATACTTGATGCTTGTGAAAATTTCGAATTTCTTTTGCATTGATTTGTCTTAGCTTGTTCAATTCCGAAACTTGCCATAACGGCCTCTATATTTCAGATTAGTGTTTGTTTGCAATTTGAATTTAGATTTAGTTTTCAAACTAGGTTAAGTCCTTGCTTGATTAGATTTCCTTTTGATTGAGCTATCAATTGCATTTACTTTGGCTAGTTAATGAATTTAGTTTTCTTTTCCTCCATTGATATTTCATTTCTGATTGCAACCTCAAAACCCGAATCATCTATTTGAAACCCAAAACATAAACGACACAAATACAAGTTCGAATCAAACGCGACAACTAGTGGCTCCTATATTACATTTTCAGATTTTGATTGTAAAAAGGGTTTCCAGCATATTCACATTTAAATTTGAGACCCACATTCGTGACAGTATATTTTGGGTCCATCAGGCCTGAGCTTTAATAGTTGCTCGAGGTTGATATTGAACATCATACTCACTCAGTTCTGTTATCCATTTAATCAGTCTACCCGAAGCCTCCAGATTGTCAAGACTCGCTTGAACGGGCTATTAGTCATGACGATGATAGGATGAGCAAAGAAATATGACCTCAATCGACGCGTGGTCAAAACTAATTTATAAGCCAGCTTCTCAAGAGTAGTGTGTCTACTCTCTGCGTCCTTCAGAACATGACTAATGAAATATATGAGATATTGAATTGTACATTCTTCCCGAATCTATGCTGAGCCCAACGCCCCCTCAGTGGCCAAGAGATATACATACAAAGATTTCCCTATCACCGGCTTGTGTAGAATAGGAAGCCTAGCCAAATATTCTTTCAACTCCATAAATGCTTGATTACATCTTTCATCTCACTTAAACTTAGCCACCTTTCTAAATACTTTGAAGAAAGGAAGGGTACGATCAGCTGACCTAGCGATAAACCTTGACAATGCAGTTATCCAACCAACCAGCTTTTGTACATCTTTTAGGTTGGTCGGCGGAGACATGTCTAAAATGACTTGCACCTTCTCTGAATTTGCCTCGATCCCCCGCTCGATGAACATGTAACCCAAGAAGCTTCCACTTTTAACCCCGAACAAGCACTTAGCTGGATTGAGCTCAATTTGATTTTGCCTTAATGTGCCAAATGTTTCTTCCATGTCGGCTATCAAATCATTCCCGCACTCCGTCTTTACAAGAATGTCATCTACATATACTTCAATATTTCTCCCGATTTGGTGTCGAAAGACCTTGTCCATCATTCTTTGGTAAGTAATTCTAGTATTCTTTAACCCGAACGACATAATGTTATAACAATAAGTACCATCAGAGGTTATAAAACTAATCTTTTCTTGATCTTCCCGAGTGAGAGGAACTTGATGATACCCTTGATAAGCATCCAACATGCATATATACTCACAGCCTGACGTAGAATCGACCATTTTATCTATCCAAGACCAGGGGTAGCAATCTTTAGGACAAGTTTTATTCAAATCATGAAAATCAATACACACCCGTCATTTACCTTTGGGCTTGGGAACTAATACTACATTTGCTAACCAGGTAAGAAATTGGACCTCTCGGATGTGTCCAGCCTGTAGTAACTTGTCAACTTCTTCCCGAATAATCATGTCCTGTTCTGGTGAGAAGTGCCATCTCTTTTTCCTGACAGGGCGACTTTCGAGAAGAGTATTCAGGCGATGCATCATCAAAGCTGGAGGCACGCCTTTAATTTCTTCAGCCGACCAAGCGAACACATCATAATGACAAGTAAGGTAGTCTTTAAGCCTTTGCTTCAGTCGAAATGCAGGTCAGTCACCATCTGAGTTGTTCCATCTACTCAGTGTGGATGAATTTGTACTTCTACTTGTTTCTATGACCGTCTATCTTCCGCCCCCTCGGCCATTCTAGGATCAACCAGTTCAATTTGAAGTGTTCTGATGCTGCCTAGCACTCTTTCGCCCATCAATTCTGACTTCATCAACAAAACACCATCGAGAGGTCAACTGGCTCTCGTTGACCACCCCAACTTGATCACTCACAGGAAACTTAATTTTCTAGTGATAAACTGACACTACAACCTAAAAAAGACTTAACGTCGGTCGATCCAGAATCACATTATAAGATGATGTCGTATCCACCATAAGGAATGGGGTTCTCTTTGTTTTTGAAATACTCTCGTCTATACATTTGGCCAAGTGGTAGCACTCGGTGTCCCATAAAACCAAATAACGGTGTGGCAATTGGCTGGAGTTCATCTTCCTCAATCTGCATCTGAGCTCGAATGGAATCCTCATCGGTTAGCCTCCTGAAATCATGCCAACCGTTCCTCAGGGTATTTCCCGAATGGGAGCGTTCCCTTTTGCCGGGTCCCGCAAGAGTGACTGCGATGTCTGTGGGGAGGACTCCCTCCGCTCAGGTGACCTCCTCCTAGAGTGGGACCTTGTTCTCCACTGAAGATTTCTTTCTTCCGTTCGCCCCATCCGAGAGGAATTCTAATGAGCATGGAGAGAGAAATCTCCTTCACGCTTCCCGTCGACTCCCTTCTTTTTATCTTGATAGATAACATAACACTCCTCTATGGAGTGAGAATAAGAACGGTGATATGAACAAAACTTCCTTCCTGCCTGTACTTTTTGCTCGGGAGTGAATTCTGTGTCGACCGTTTGGATCACCTTCTCTCTGCAATCCCAATGGTGATCGTTGCTCGAGCGCCCATCCTTTGCCCTGAGCGGGAGATGAAGGAGCTTTCCTCTCAGGAATAATAATGTTATTAATCTAAGTCCCAGATTCTTTCTTCCGAGCATAATGGACCTTTCCACATTTACATGCTTGACGAGTGGCCAAGCAGATCGTTGAAACTGGTTGGTGGTTTTTTTATCAATCGGAAGAATTCCCCATCTAGCAGGTCATGCGTAAAGGTGCTTACTAGGATCTCTAAGGTGGTTGTGGGCACATCCTACGTCACACGATTGAAACACTTAATGTAATCTTTCAACGCTTCCTTGTTCTTCCGCTTCAGCGCAAACAAATTGAGGGTTATCTTGTGGTACCTCCTGCTGCTTGCGAAGTGATGCAGAAACACCGTTCGAAACTCCTCAATGGAATTCACAGAGGCATTCGGCAACCTCTTGAACCAATGTTGCACTGCTTCCGAGAGTATATTAAGAAATACACGGCACTTGACTTCGTCCGTATATTAATGAAGAAGAGTAGCATTTTCAAAATTTGTACAAATGATCCTCAGGATCTGAAGTGCCATTATACTCACCAATTGACGGAGGACGAAAATGACGAGGCATAGGATCCTCAACAATCGCCTGAATGAATGGCGTGGACCCATAGTGAAAGGAGTCGGAGTAGGAATGTTCCCCGCCCTTCCAGCGACCAGAGGTGGCGAGCTCGAGGCAGATGATCACACTCTTTGGGAGACATTCCCCATGTCCCGACGCTCCTGGCTCGCCTCCTGGTGCACTTTTGGTGAAGAAGGGGAGGTGTGATTCTTCGTCACTAACAAAGCAGCGGCCTGTTGAGCTTGGTGCTGCTCTAAAGCCCCATGCACTGTTGATGCTATCAGTTGATCTAACTCCTCGTGTGTAAGAACTATAGTCGTCGGGTTGCCGATGTTTGCATCCGGTTAGTAGCTTCTGATAGAATAGTGTTTCCCACAGACGACGCTAAAATGATCCAGAAGCTAACAGGGAAGATGTCAACCGCCAATGATTCGACGGGTGCACCGAGCGAGGAAGATGACCTGAGAAAACAACTCTAAAAAAAGTTAGTAGGGGTCGGAAAGTGTTCCGGTGATCCCACTCCGACACTCAAGTCTGTCTAGGATTAAAAAAGGGGAAAGTAGTATATTATGAGAGTGAGAGAATCCAGACCTTTCCTATGTCCTTCATTACCTTTTATACTGTGTTCTCTTTTTCAGATCCTCCTAGCATTCAATTCAACCGTTATTTTTGCACCCCCTAATTACGTTATAAATAATACCATCAAAACACCTGGCCGTTTCTCATCTGTTATTTAATACACAGCCAGCACTATTAAAAGTATTAATTATGGTCTTAATGACTGACTGTCAACTAATATCTCGGTTGATAAGGTATATACTCTCCTCATGGAAACAAAAGAGCCTCGTATCAGGTCGGGAGAATTTAACTTCCCCCTCAGTCCACTAACTTACCTGAAGCCTTTTCGACTTCCCGACCGAAAAAGAATCCCGGTCGAGAACAACACATCCCAGTCGGGAATAGCATATCCTCAAAGGTCGGCTAAACATACCTGATTAGGAGTACCTTCCGATCGGGAAATAATTCCCGATCAGAAAATATGTTACGAAGGAATTTTAGCAATGTCACGCAATGTCCTAATCAACGTGGCGACACGTGACTAATCACCCTATCATTAAATTTAGGTCAACTCGGGTCAATCTGAACCCGGATCTAAACTCGATCCAAATCTAAACTAACCCAAAAACTCACAATCCAAATCCAAATCCATCCAAATCCAAACCCATCAAACCGATTTTTTTTTTTCCGAATCGGATTGACGGGTCAGATTGATTCTGGACATCCATACTCTTTATTCACATATGGATAGTAAGCAACTCAGCGGATACAAGTGAAAATATAATATATAATAATAATATCAACGGGAACATGCAAGATTAACTCCTAGCTAGTAAGTATATTTACCCAACGTGATTAATTCTACAAGTCCGATTGCGATTATCAGATCACTTGGTGATTTTTAAATTTATCTTAATAGTTATGATTTAATTAATCTTTAGAATTAATCCATTGGAAGAGCGAAATAGATTTTTTTTAAAAAAAAACATATGGATAATAAGTGAGATTCATGCACGCATGAATGCATGAAATTTAAAGTACTCAACTTAAGATACTATCAAATTATGTTGTAGTTAAACTAACAATATTAAACATGATTTTTTTTAATAGCATGATTTGATCTAATTTGATCCACAACATGATTAATAACGACAAAATCTAAAAGCCTTATCACATAATTTGAGTAAATAAATAGGTTCATATAAATTGAAAATCTATTTTTTTAAAAAAATAATAATAATTTAAGAATTTAACCTTGCATATTATAAAATTATTTTTAAAAGTTATATGATTCATTTGTTAGGTTGCGTTTGGTATGTTTATTTTTCATTTTTATTTTTCATAGAAAATGTAATTTTTTAGGAAACATATTTGATTTATATTTTTCAAACTTATTTTCGAGAAAAAAATATAGGATTTTCTGGAAAATTAAAAAATAAATAAAATTATTTTCTAAAAAATATAATTTTTTAGAAAATGAAAATAAAAAAAGAACAAACCAAACTCTCCCTAATTATTATCTCATGTATTTTTTTTATTAATCTTAACGTCATACAATAAGAATGGCCATGCTACCTACGATCTTGAATTATATATTCTATGTTATTGATGTCATCAAATAAAGTGAAGACGGCTAAACATAGAATAATTCAAGTTGCCAACTTGAATTATTCTATGTTATTGATGTCATCAAATTAAAGGAAGACGGCTAAACATATTTTTTTTAAACAACTAATTAGTATTTCTTTAACATTTACCTCCTTGAAAATTTAATTGTTAGTTGTTCCCTTTAAATTGGAATCATATATCAATCAATTACCAAGTGGTAAAAGACACTTCACTCATGACTCACCCCACATGCATCAACTACTAACTTCTTCTGAATGCATGGGCAAAAGGCACCCACGATGCCACTCTTTATTTTGTTTTGGTTTGTTTGCTTTTTTAATCAAAAGCCACCCTATCCCATCCATCCCCTTGTAAAATTACCTAAGTATCTTCAAGTATATTGGTTGATTGATTTTGATTTTTGATAGGTCAATTTTAAGTTTAAATTCTAAACAAGTTTGTATAAACAAGATAAGTTAGTATTGTAATAATTACGATTTCATAATTGTTATAATTAAAATGTAATTAATAGAATTAATCTATGTTGCAATAGCTCTATTTTATAATTATTATAATGTGAACATATTAAATTTTATTGTAGTAATTATGATTTCATAATTGTAATAATGCAAATTATAAGCCTAATGGCTATCATAATTAAGAATGTTTTTGAGCTTGATGATACTTAAGCAGCTGTGTAATTTCAAAGAACTAGGCGGATGGAGTGGGTGCATACAAATGAAAGAGGGACGTGGTGATTCAGTTTTTATCCTAAATTAAATTAATAAATAATAATAATAATAATAATTTAAGACTCCTCAGTCAATGTTATCCGTTTTATAATATTAAATTTTGGCCGTTCCATTGGATCCAAAAGACTAATATTAAATGTACATTTATAATATTAAATTTCACATGTGCAGCCGCTGTTTTTTGACCTATATATATATTAGAAACTCAAAAGTAGAATCTTTTTATAAATAACATGAAAAGAAAGAATATTATAACAAAAAGTAAGAAACCGAGATTATCAATTCGATCTCATTCTTCGCCTACCAACAAATAAATTAAAAAGCATCCAAACGGTTGCTATTTTTAAATTTATTATGATCTCACTGAAATAAAGAAAACTCTATAAAATATAAATCTTAAATATTCATTCGGTAGCTGGGGGCGAATATTATAACAAAAGTTATGATTATTCAAGTTTTTTCAATCTTAAATGATCGATCCGATCATAATTAGGGTAAATATTATAACAAAAGGTATGATTACTAAGGTTTTTCAATTTTGGAGGACCGATACGATCTCACGAAAATTTTCTATCAGCCGTCAGGATGAATCGAAAAATATTCACGATGGACATTTCAGAAGCTCAACATTTCAGGATTCGCATCTTATTTGAAAAAATAATTCATGTAAATTACGTTATAGTTAGAGATTAAATCGTGATATACATATGATGATGACTAGGCACCATACTCCTGGACACAAATATTATAACAAAAGAGACCTTGGAGACGATGGCTGAGTTTTTCACGTGCTTATCGACGATTCACATGTCCACGTTTGATAAGATAAGAACGCTGTGCATATCGATCCACACCAACAAAAGAAACAACAAGATCCATCAAAAAACCATCGATAAATTAAGGGCAAGAGACAAGTTGGAAATTAATTAGGGGAAAAAGAATAGATTAACGAGGCCCCATTGCTGTTTAAGATAGTATTTATCAGAATCACGTGCTTGCTGCGCAGTTTGATCTCTTTGAATTGAAGATGAGGAAATTTAGCCATGTGACATTTGACTTCCAGCTGAAGGTTAGTTAATGGTAATTTATCAAAGGGCGTATTCAAGAATTTATATTTATCAAAAAGCGTATCATAGTTTCAATATTACCAAAGAGCGCACATATTTTAGTAAACTTCCTCTTATACCCCTACCGTCAAGTACTGCATGCAATTCTCTTTCCCTTTCTCTTTCTCTTTGTCAGTAACGAATTTCGAGATAGACCATAAAAAGATTTCCTTTATATTTTCATAATAATATTATGGAACCTTTCTCAAAACAAAAAAAATATTAAAATTAATTAAAATATTTTTATTAAATTAAAACTAAAAGAACATTTCAGCCGCCCACGTTGGGCCTGAAATGGTTCCATTTGAGGCCCAACGTGGGGCTGAAATGTTTCCATTTCAGGCCCAACGTGGGCCTGAAATGTTTCCATTTCAGGCTTGAAATGATTCCATTTCAGGCCCCAATGACTCTAAAAAGCCACTGATTGACCTAGAGAGCTCCGATTGTAAAAATTTCAGTTCCTGTGGATTTCTGAGGTTACAAGGAGTTCAAATTTGGTATACATTGTTTATTTGGACTTCTCCGAGGTGTTAAAATGTAATAACAAAGAATCGAGAAAAGACCATTAATATTGGGCACGTTGGGCCTGAAATGGAACCACGTGGGCCTGAAATGGAATCATTTCAGGCCCAACGTGGGCCTGAAATGGTTCCATTTCAGTCCCAATGACCCTAAAAGGCCTAATGTGTCAAAATTCACTATTTGACCTAAAGAGCTCCGATTGTAAAAATTTCAGTTCCTGTGGATTTCTGAGGTTACAAGGAGTTCAAATTTGTTATCCATTATTCATTTGGACTTCTACGAGGTATTAAAATGTAATAATGAAGAACCGAGAAGAAATCACACATTAGGCCTTTTAGGGTCATTGAGCCTGAAATGGTTGGACACTTATTGCATTGGTGATATCTAATATATAGATGTTTGGACACCTAAAACATTATCTCCTACCTCTGACCTCTCTATTCATATGGAATTTTCAGAAATCCAGATATGGGAGGTCCATCAGTGGGTTTTGGTCAAAACTCACTGATATTTCTAAACTACTTTTATTTGATTGGTGATATCTAATATATAGATGTTTGGACACCTAAAACATCATCTCCTACCTCTCACCTCTCTATTCATATGGAATTTTCAGAAATCCAGATATGGGAGGTCCATCAGTGGGTTTTGGTCAAAACTCACTGATATTTCTAAACTACTCCTATTTGATTGGTGATATCTAATATACAGATGGTTGGACACCTAAAACATCATCTCCTACCTCTAACCTCTCTATTCATATGGAATTTTCAGAAATCCAGATATGGGAGGTCCATCAGTGGGTTTTGGTCAAAACCCACTGATATTTCTAAACTACTCCTATTTGATTGGTGATATCTAATATACAGATGGTTGGACACCTAAAACATCATCTCCTACCTCTAACCTCTCTATTCATATGAAATTTTCAGAAATCCAGATATGGGAGGTCCATCAGTGGGTTTTGGTCAAAACTCACTGATATTTCTAAACTACTCCTATTCGATTGGTGATATCTAATATATAGATGGTTGGACACATAAAACATCATCTCCTACCTCTAACCTCTCTATTCATATGGAATTTTCAGAAATCCAGATATGGGAGGTCCATCAGTGGGTTTTGGTCAAAACCCACTGATATTTCTAAATTACTCCTATTTGATTGGTGATATCTAATATATAGATGTTTGGACACCTAAAACATCATCTCCTACCTCTAACCTCTCTATTCATATGGAATTTTCAGAAATCCAGATATGGGAGGTCCATCAGTGAGTTTTGACCAAAACCCACTGATATTTCTGAAAACCCACTGAGTTTTGGTCAAAACTCACTGATGGACCTCCCATATCTGGATTTCTGAAAATTTCATATGAATAGAGAGGTTAGAGGTAGGAGATGATGTTTTAGGTGTCCAAACATCTATATATTAGATATCACCAATCAAATAGGAGTAGTTTAGAAATATCAGTGGGTTTTGACCAAAACCCACTTATGGACCTCCCATATCTGGATTTCTGAAAATTCCATATGAATAGAGAGGTTAGAGGTAGGAGATGATGTTTTAGGTGTCCAACCATCTATATATTAGATATCACCAATCAAATAGGAGTAGTTTAGAAATATCAATGAGTTTTGACCAAAAACCACTGATGGACCTCCCATATCTGGATTTCTAAAAATTCCATATGAATAGAGAGGTTAGAGGTAGGAGATGATGTTTTAGGTGTCCAAACATCTAGATATCACCAATCAAATAGGAGTAGTTTAGAAATATCAGTGAGTTTTGACCAAAACCCACTGATGGACCTCCCATATCTGGATTTCTGAAAATTCCATATGAATAGAGAGGTTAGAGGTAGGAGATGATGTTTTAGGTGTCCAACCATCTGTATATTAGATATCACCAATCAAATAGGAGTAGTTTAGAAATATCAGTGAGTTTTGACCAAAACCCACTGATGGACCTCCTATATTTGGATTTCTGAAAATTCCATATGAATAGAGAGGTTAGAGGTAGGAGATGATGTTTTAGGTGTCCAAATATCTATATATTAGATATCACCAATCAAATAGAAGTAGTTTAGAAATATCAGTGAGTTTTGACCAAAACCCACTGATGGACCTCCCATATCTGGATTTCTGAAAATTCCATATGAATAGAGAGGTCAGAGGTAGGAGATGATGTTTTAGGTGTCCAAACATCTATATATTAGATATCACCAATGCAATAGGTGTCCAACCATTTTAGGCTCAATGACCCTAAAAGGCCTAATGTGTGATTTCTTCTCGGTTCTTCATTATTACATTTTAATATCTCGTAGAAGTCCAAATGAATAATGGATAGCAAATTTGAACTCCTTGTTACCTCAAAAATCCACAGGAACTGAAATTTTTACAATCGGAGCTCTCTCGGTCAAATAGTGAATTTTGACACATTAGGCCTTTTAGGGTCATTGGGACTGAAATGGAACCATTTCAGGCCCACTCCATTTCAGGCCCAACGTGGGCCTGAAATGGAATCCCACTCCATTTCAGGCCCAACGTGGGGCTGAAATGTTTCCATTTCAGGCCCAACGTGCCCAATATTAAGGGTATTTTCTCGATTCTTTGTTATTATATTTTAACACCTCGGAGAAGTCCAAATAAACAATGGATAGCAAATTTGAACTCCTTGTAACCTCAGAAATCCACAGAAACTGAAATTTTTACAATCGAAGTTCTCTAGGTCAATCAGTGGCCTTTTAGAGTCATTGGGGCCTGAAATGGAAACATTTCAGGCCCATGTTGGGCCTGAAATGGAATCATTTCAGGCCCAACGTGGGCCTGAAATGTTTCCATTTCAGGCCCCAATGACTCTAAAGACTTAAGATTAGTTCAAGGGGCTCGGGGCTTGCAAAATTTTGGTTGTGGCCAGCCTGACTCAGATGGGGAGAATTGAGTAAAACACAAGCAGGCAAAGCAAGAATAAGGCTCACATGTCATGAACTAAAGCGAGCTCCTTTAGGCCCATGTCGTGCCATGCATAGACAAGGCACAGCTCATGACACAGTGAAATCATATAAAATAAAGGATTTCAGAGCAATATTTGATATCATTCTGGGTTTTCATATTTGCTACGGAGCTAAGGTTTCTTTCACACTTTATGGACCAAAATGTTCAGCTGTATCAAAGATATTGATACAAGTTGATACATTAGGTAATTATGATATTATCAACTTTTCAAACATGCGGGATCACAGTGCTTGTTGATTATTTATTGAAAGATGATTTGTGATGTCGAATGCAGAAGCTGAAACATCTGATGGTTGATGGTGAGTGCACATTTTCCAGTAACCTTAAATGCAGATAATGTCATATGTATATGCCTCACTATGCTGCCGAAAACTTGTTGCCAGGTGTCCTGATTCAGATCTGTTGAAATTTGACTGAATTTTTCTTTATTCAGGTATGCAGATCATAATTATTAGTCTGTGATGCTAATCCAAGGTTCATATTAATTATCAATACTATTGGCTCTTAACTTACACAAAAATGAAGCTGGAGTTCTGATGTATGTAAAAGAGTTGGACCAGTCCAACAGGTCCTGTTGATTTCCTATATAAATTCCCATTTTGCTCCGTGTATAGGATTCATCACTTCACACACTTTCTTCATATACATTAAAGTTTATTGTTTCTTGAGAGCAATGAAGTCTTTTGGGGGGCTTTTTACTAAAGGAACTAACAGTACTAAGGAACATTTCAGGCCCAACGTGGACCTGAAATATTTTCATTTCAGGCCCCAATGACTCTAAAAGGCCACTGATTGACCTAGAGAGCTCCGATTGTAAAAATTTCAGTTCCTGTGGATTTCTGAGGTTACAAGGAGTTCAAATTTGCTATTCATTGTTTATTTGGACTTCTCCAAGGTGTTAAAATGTAATAACAAAGAATCGAGAAAAGACCCTTAATATTGGATACGTTGGGCCTGAAATGGAAATATTTCAGCCCCACGTTGGGCCTGAAATGGAACTATTTCAGGCCCAACGTGGGCGGCTGAAATGTTCTTTTAGTTTTAATTTAATAAAAATATTTTAATTAATTTCAATATTTTTTTGTTTTGAGAAATGTTCCATAATATTATTATCAAAATATAAAGGAACATCTTTTTATGGTCCGTCTCGAAATTCGTTACTGACAAAGAGAAAGAGAAAGGGAAAGAGAATTGCATTCAGTACTTGACGGTAGGGGTATAAGAGGAAGTTTACTAAAATATGTGCGCCCTTTGGTAACATTGAAACCATGGTACGCCTTTTGGTAAATACCAATTCTTAGGTACGCCATTTGGTAAATTGCCGTTTAATATAACATATTTCATGAAATATAATAGACGATTGACCAAAGGCCAACTTAGGGGGCGTTTGGTTTGTTCCATTTTCTATTTTCAATTTCTAAAAAATCGTATTTTCTAATTTTCTAGAAAATGATTTTTTTTCGTTCTCCAGTTTTCCAGAAAACACTATGTTTTTTTCTGGAAAAACAAAGCTGAAAAATGCAAATCAAACATGTTTTCCAGAAAATCACATTTTCTACAGAAAATGAAAATGAAAACAGACTGGAAAATACAAACCAAACGCCCCCTTAAAATTTCTAAAAACAAAAAAACGCTTACCTTTTAAATTTCTCAAAGACATATTTATTTTTTATTTTACGTTTTCTATTAATCACAATAATATTAAATTTTAAGTAACAATATCAAAAATCAACATCACTATAATATTGATTTTTAAAAAATAATACAACTTTGATATTGCATGAACCCTAATGGTACTGTTAAAATTCAACATCAATACTGTTCTTTGAATGTAATACCAGTCATTGGCAGAAATGAAACACAAGGTTTAGTTTTAACAATGTGAGTTATTTTTATAAATGACGATTAGATCTATTAAGACACAAGCATGCATCTTGAACAGAATAAAAAAAATATATTAAAGAGAAAATCGTATTACACTTATTAGAAAAATTTTAAATATATATATATTTAAGATGATATCAATATATATTTAGATAATTAATAAATACTTCAATTAAGTAATATAAAAATATGATAAATAAACATATTAAATAAAACATCAAGGAAAACTTAATTAGTAATGATAAAATTTGATTATTGTTATTACATGTGAATTGTTTTTTTAGATATGCAAAAAGAAAAAAAATTGATTAACGAGATTTTTTTAACCTTGAACGACCAACCTAATCCCATGAAAATTTCCCACCAACCGCCAAAATAAATCGAAAAATGCTCACAGCAGATGATCAAGAAGCTAAGCATCCCAAGATTCACACTGTATTTGAAAAAAAAAATTCTATAAAATAGGTCATAATTGAAGATTAAACCGTGAATATTTGAGATAACAACTAATTATCCTTGCGCTGCACTATAGCTCCGAGGACATTTTTAGATATGCAATATGTACAAGAGATGAGTATTTGATAGAATAGATATAATCTAAAGTTCATTTACATATGAATAAATTTAGATTCAATAAATAATTTATGGATATTAATTTCATTTTTATTAAATCTTGTAGGGGTTTCATAGACAGTACATATGCTTTTCAGGTTGTCATTCACAAAGTATACATAAACCGATCATATCTCGAAAAAAAAATAGCTTATTCTATACTAGAATAAATTTCGTGTCGCCACACAGACTGCTTGTGATACTCGGAAGATCTTCTACTCGCTTTCCAGTATAACAACTATAAAGCTGACTAAACTGAGCTGGATAACTCTACTTACCTAGAAAAGCTCCCTCCGAAGAATAACTTACTTGACTAGACCACTCGAACCCATGCGCCACCGCACATAGGGCAGCCGCGAACCCACCGACTGGATCCACCATGCTTCACGTTCATTCGGAGGATTAGAATTGTGGCGTTGTGCAAATGCACAAGTCTGGCGCAAGCACCTAATACACTGCAATGAAGGATCAAAATTTAAGATGAGTTTCAACTTTAAAGCATGAAATAGAATATTTCGATATTGGCAATGACAGTAAACAAATTAATGAATGTCTTCCATCGGCCGCATTTTTTATCAAGATGATAGGTAACAAATTAATGAATGTAAATACCTATAGAAATGCACACTAAATATTTTTCTTTAATCTCGGTTGCTGAACATCAAGATTCCCTAAAACAAACACAGCTCGAATGAGACAGTAGGGCAAAAAACAATTGCAGTGAACTTATGACAGTAATTGCAGATTATCTGGTTAATTTAAGCTGGCGCATAGCAAAAAACAACAATTGCCGACTTGAAGAAAAAGAGTTGAGCATAGCAGAGGTGACAAAAAATCAGTAGATAGATGAATTTGAAAATCCAACCTTGTACCAGACTCCTTCAGCACCAGTTCTCCAAACGGATGCAATGACATCCCTGCGAGATCCCATAATGCCAAGATAGGATCCTAAACCCAAAGAAGTTTTCAATCCAAATGCTGCATCCCTCTCAGAGAATCTTCGCTTCCTCGGCCAGAGGAGTTGAGCTCCAGAGTAGTCAGTGGAGCGTTCTACCAAATTAGGTGTAGAAGAAATCAAAGATTCACCCAGGTTAGACTTGTCTTTGTTATCCAAAGGACCGAGATCGTCTGGATCTGACCAAGGACAACCAAACATATTTCGTCTGTGCCAGTCTTCAGATGGGGGATGCAACTCTAGTTCACGTAGTAAAAGTCCAGCAGGATCAGTTCCTCTAGGACGAGGCATATTCTGCAAGAAATGGGTCATAAGCATTCTAAAAATGTAGTTGTGCCACTATAGTTAGAAAACACCAAATAGTTTATATTGTTGAATTCCTGCAGTTATCAAATCTGGTTCGCAGCAAGTCAGAAGCTTAAATTAAGAAGATAGGTAAAGCCTTGAGAATGAAGCATTTCATATGCATCCCCCAGTTAGTGTATGAATAGTAGTGAATACAAAAAAAATTAAAAAAAAACTAATTTTCAAATCTTGCATCATACCTGCATGTGTGAACTTAGTGATGCTTCCACAACTTCAGGTAGCACAGTGTAGCTGCCGTCGATATAGTGCAACTGTATTATTATATTGCCAGAACCAACCTGAGAAGCAGGCAACGGGTGCTGCAGAGCAGCTGTCCTTCGACAAAGATCTACTAGAATGAGGAAGAGAGCCTTAACCTGCAGCGCATAACATTAATAAGAAAGCTTGAAAGAACTTTGTCTACTTGGAAATGGCTGCAAGAGTTTGTTAAAAGTATTAAGATTAATTGAGTTATTTATCTAGGATTGGAGATTAGAGATTTATCACGAATCTATGTATTTATTTACTCCTGCAACAGTTATCCAATTGTAATGAAGCAATAGAATGTTTTTTCTTATTCTAAATACTATATGGTACCAGAGCCGCTCTTGCTAGGGAAAGGGTTTTCGAGAAAAAATGTATTCCTCCTAGGAGCAGACTACCTCATCTCTTGATCCTCTCTTATCTCCTCTGCCCCATCCAAAACCTTTGAGGTCATGACTCTCTACTTGTGACTTGTTGATCAAACACATCACTTGTTGTGACACCTGGCCACCACCTCGACCAAAGCACCCTGTGCAGGTCATGCATTCTTCCTAGTCACTCCAACCCACTTTGCCCAATCAACCTGGACTGAGCATTCCTTGTCAGATCTAGCAATGTTCTAGAACCATGTTGACCTTCAGAGCTCCTCTACTAGGCTTTTGTTAGGCAAGACCAAAACACTTGTGACTCCCTCCCCCAAGTGCTGCTTGATTGTAACATGCTGATATTTAGCTGCAAGTTTCACATCCATTTCCACTACGAGCCAAGCAATGACCAACCATTGTAGCATCTTCTTCCGATGCCATATCCAGAGTTAGGTTTCCTTGTTTGCAATTTTACTTTGGAGTGCCTGTCGTTGCCTGATTCCTCTTAGCACTAGAGTTTGCATAGCACTGTGGGCACCTATCAAGGATATCCTCTTCTCCTTTCAAGACGATGAGCTTCGGTTGCTTGCCAAACAAGTCCGAGAGGCCTACAGATGTTAGAGCCACCTGTTGAAGATATGGACATATAAGGGATGTCAGCACGACCAATACTAAACTTACGTGACAAGCATGGATTAGGCACTTTCACTACCAGTCTCTGCTCACAACATAATAGTTTAACAAAGGCCACACCTCACGTTGAGGCGAGCATCATACTACCAGCCTCTGCTCGTACCCAAATTAACACCCTGTCGATGAGTACGCCTCACACATCCAATTGCGTGCATGCTCCATCATTAATGAGTATTTATTCACAAGTAGTATGTTTTGCATTAATGAGAATTTCTCTAATATACGTAACAACTGAACATTAGATAATATCTTGAGAGGAGTGTTAGAGGTAGTAGGTTAATAGGATTATTAGTCTAGTTAGTGTAATCCCACATTAGTAATTCAACATTTAACAAGCTTAACCTCATGCTGAAAAAATTAATTATACAGCTTAACCATAAGAAAAATAATAGATGCAAACAAGAAAGCCCAATTCAATGATGGTCACTAGTCTTTTTTTCTGTCACATCCAACCACACAAGAATATGTGAAAATCCAACATGTTTTTATAAAAACAAAATCAAAAGAATCATATATACGTAGAATTGACTGATTCATTGGAAAACTCTTAGACTATTCAATTTAATAGTTATTAAAACATTTTGAACTCTTTTCATCAACTAACATCTACGCTAACTCTATCTATTTATTTAGCTTATTCTATTTATTAACTATTGAAGTTTCTGCAATAAACAAAACCTATTAATAGATTTGGATCCATAGTAAAAGAACTTATAACAGTAGAATATTCAAGCTTTGTCATGTCCTTGTACCTAAGTTCAAAAAACCTATTCTGTTAAGTTCCCTTCCCGGCTATCCCTACTTCTAGAAAATGATGACAGATATATATATCCATACACATGGCAGGCATAGGAAGCATGTTAGACTTTGGTGATCAATGAAGTACTGGCTACATGATTGATAATTGTGGTTCAAATGACAAAAATGTTCACAATATTTGTTCTTATTTATTACCACCCGTAAAGCATGCCTTCAATATGAAATAAAACCACGTGATGCAATATAGAGCTACCTCTTCTAATGTGTATCCTTGTCCTGCATTGCCAGAACCATATCTAATAGACTTGCTCGTAGAAGCTTCAACCCCTTTGGGTCCATTCGACATCTGTCCAGACCTATATGCTTGAACTTCATCAGTTTTTGCAACACCCATACTTGGTCTGCTAACTGCACTGTTTTCTTCTACTTTTCCGTTGGAAATAGTTTGAACTGTCTGTAGGTTAGAGGCTGAATTCTTCTGAATATTTCCAATAGAACGTGGTAACTGTCTTTGCCAGAAAATCAAACAAAAGAGCAACAATTGGCAAAGCCGACGAAGAAAATGGCAGTCTCCAATAAGCCTGACAGCAGGTGCTCCAGGAAAAGTCCCTGTATTGATGGTAATCGGCATGAAGGGAGATGGCCCACTAGCTGGATTTTGTGCCATTGAGGAACCTCCACCAGCATTTTCGCTAATCTTAGCTAGGGCACCTTGAGCCCAAGCTTGCATTTGAGAATTTCCACCTACAGGTGGGACTCCATTCTGGGAGCCTAATATATACCCAACAGTCAATGAAGAAATACGTCCACAAAAATCAGCTTGGCATAAAAGCAAAGAGTAACAAAATAAATTTCTATTTGCTAGTGTATCATTGACTAGAAAAAAACTATCAGGAATTACAAAATATGTATCATATATCAGAACTACAAACACTGATTCGAGATTTAAGTATTTTCATTAGCTCAATTCATTTTAGTTGAATTCTGCAGGAAAAATGAAATTTAAAACCTTGACTTGCAGCATAATCCACACATACACTTGAATAATTTACAATTAGTCAATTAATTGACGAAGGCAAGGATTCTTAGGAATATCTTCAAATCTCAAGGAATACCGAAGTATTAATCTTTGACTAGAATAGTATAGTTTTAATAGTGTCTCATGCCAATATAATTTTAAGACTTAATTACTTCCAAAGAAATCTATGTTAGTTAAAAAGTCATTTGCATTAACATTTAAAAACAATAGGTTGCAAAAATATTGCAATCATCCCTCATAAAAATTAGTAAGTTGAATATTTATATTAATTTTATTAAACCTACTAAACTTATACAACACAATTAATTATTATTTAGAATTATTTATGGGTTATTGACGGCCGAGCACCTCCCTTCAGTGTGTCCGCCTATGTCGATTTTTCATCAATTGAAGTCTAATATGCAATCTCTAATTTTAAGTCGCATGAAATTCATTTAGTGGTGCTGCCATGTTCTGTATTTTGGGCACAGAACGAAATGAGAAATTTCTACTGTGTTGCTGGCATGGCTAAAAATATCAAACCATGATCTGGATACAGAATGCAATTGCTATTTAAAACTCTGAAATGTGTGGTGTCAAACAATTTAGAGCAAAATGCGTTTGATGTGCAGATCTAAAAAAGTCCTCTAGACCAGGCCGTGACATCAGAGGTGCAGAAATACCTTGTACCATGAGAGCAGAGTTTCTAGTGGATGCAAACTTGCAATTTGCAGATGCAAATAAGTTAATGACTAGGTTAAAAAAGCAGCTATTATCAACAAGACCATGTTCATTATATGCATGACTATATCCAAGTTAGCATGACTATTGACTAATACTGACCCTGACTTGTCGCAGACACAGAACTGTGAGTTAGACTTGTCACCATATTCCGTGCACCATTTGGACCAGAAGAAGCTCCAACAACATGACTTGCCAAAGAACGACAAAATCTAGTATAACGGCGCAAGCGCACAATGAAATATGAGGCTAGATCAAGGATGGCATCAACATATGCCTAGAAAAAAAAAAGATATGCATTAAAAATTATTTGAAAAAAAAAAGAATTATGAAACAACATCCAGATTCAGAGAATTCTAGTCAAGATCTGGACATTCATTAGCAATTACAGAACAGCATAAGATCTGTCTGCCATAGCCAATATAGGTCATCTAACAGCAGTTATAGAATAATAACTTAAACAGAGAAGATATATTGCAGGGGCTGTGTTGAGATTAATTGGATATAATATCAAATAAACTAATATCTCATCCTGTTATGGAAAAAAAATTCAAAAGGCAACTAGCAGGTGAAAATATTTTATCTTTAGAAAATGCTCAAAGTGAACAGAAGACTAACTTGTATGCTTGGAACCAAATCCTGCTCCACAACCATTTTGTCAGCATCAATGCTAGATAATGTCTCACCAGTTGCTTGCCAAGGCTCAGGTAATAAAGTTGCAGGATTCACAAGGGCTGACTCAATTCCCTTACCCAACATGTCCAGTAACAACCTAGCTTGCATATCCAGTACAAGTGCTTTGACATCTTGAGCATTTGTACCTTCTAAAAGCCTGCACTTTATCCTATCAAGGTTCTGCATAATCACAAAGGGAATTAGTTAAGAAGCAAAGAACATTACGTATCTTGAAATAAAGATCATAGTTGCAACAAAAATAAGTATTAACAATTTGGAAGCATTGTTAATCTGTACAATGCAGCAAAAACATACAAGATGAGGAGAAGAATAGCTACAAGTTTAGACAGCATTTACAAATTGGCATGCCAGCTCCTCACATGTGAGAAGAGCTGATCATGTGTATCTGTATGCCTAGTTAAACAAAAGAGAAATTCTAAATTTTAATTGTCTTTAAGCTAATAGGCAAGTAAGAAAAAAAATTGGCACAAATAGGCACAAGCAGGCACACACTTTAAGTCTTATTTTTGTCTATTTAATTCATCAATCAGATAGCAACTAGGAATCTCTAAGGAATCCATCTAGGCTATGAAATTTAATTTGGTATGAATTTCTAATACTACAGATCTGCATGCAGAATATTATACCCCTATTTACCCAGATTGAAAATAGAAAGACCATATTTCATTATCTTTGAACTTCTGAGAAATTATAATTTTGCACCTTTTCTGCCCCTCCACCCATCCTAACTTTCCGCACATGTAAACCCAGCGTAAGCAATCTAAATAGCTAAGATAATAAATTTTGATTCAACAATATGTGTCCTAAAGCTATAGATTTGCAGGCAGATTGGAGTTCAGGGACATGCATGATGAACCAATTCTTCCAAAACACGTTCTCAGTGTTTGCTGAAAGATGACAAGAAGAAAATTCTACAAATTCAGGAAATAATTAGAGACAAATATATCAGTAAGTAATTCCATCAGCAAAACATTAAAATTGAAAAATGAAAAATGATTCTAAAAGAAAAGAATGCATACAGGACTAAGTTGCTGCCTGTGTTGAACAGATAGAAGAGAATGGAAGTCCGCATCCAATACAGCGATCACACCATTAAGAGACACTAGAACACAGGACACAATGTAATATTAAAAAAAATAACAATACTCCATGAAAGAAACAAAATCTGCCTACCTATACCATCCTCAGAAGCACTTTGACTACAACCAACAGCATCCCACCAATCAACCCCAACTAAAAGGCTCCACCAAAACCTGCATAAGAGGTTAATGATCGATCATAAAAAATGTGAGATAGAAACCATACAACTAGTAACTGGCTACCTATTCGCAATAGCTCGTTCCCAAGTAGCTGAGTTGATTTTTGTTTGTGGGCTAGCAATGGCAGGAGGTAAAACACGAATAATCTTAAGTATTATCCTGTCCTTGAACGTGTCATGCCAAACAGAGGCCAGACAACAGCCAGTAGATGAGAAGGCAGGTGCAGCAATAGTTGAATCAACATTCATATGATAACTATCAACAGGATCAAAGTTTGCACCAGAAAATATGTGCACTGCACCCCCAAGAAAGGCAATGGCAATCTCTCCACCATGAGCAGAATAAACTATTTGAGCTAGTTGTCTAACATCAATTGGTACATCATATGGACCAAAACTGAGCCTACTTGCTCCATTAACACTACAATCTGAGGAGTTCAATTCATCAGATACTGTTGGCTTGGATGAACAAGCATGAGGATTTACTAAATCATCTTTCAGTGGAAAATTCATATTTACTCTAGTTAGCCATACTGTCTGCACAGGTGGTTGCCCACCAAAGCTGGCAGGATTTCCAAAGATCGGATGAAGAAGAACTGGTTGGAGAGAAGATTCCCAACATTGGACTTTCCACCCTGTAAGTGAGGGTCCTTCATCTGGATCATAGGGAGACATGTATTGCCCTACAACAAAATATATTGTTGAATGGACTCATGCATTGAAGAGAAATATAAAAGAAAAGAACAGTCATCCAAACAAGTACAAATAAGAAACCTAAGCATTTAAGAAACCAAAAGTTTGTCTTATGCATGTTCACCTTGATGGAACTACGAGAGTGCAAAGGATAGGAAAAATAGAGAATTCTTTCGCTCATTAATTGGGAGCAAAGCAAGAAATGGAAAAGGAAATTTTAGGTTAGTTGTCCTGCAAACATTACTAGCCCAAGTTGGGCAGAAAGGGGAAGGAACAAAAAAAAGACACTCTTACCCTTTGACCAAAAATTAATCTACCTTCTTACCACAATAGGAATGCTACCATCTTTGTCACTGTCAGCTGCCAATAATGTTGATGCCTCCTCAACAATATCTACAACCTCCAACAATCAAGCTAGGGAGAAACCATGGACACCAAAAAAAAACATTGAAAAAACTAAGATGGCTGTCATCTAGCAAGCTGCAAGGAACCATCAACGATACCACATAACAACCACATGTTGGACACCATCCAAATGAAGGCCCACATACCTGACATTCTCAGCCATTTGATAAAATACATGCAAAACTAACTCGTGGGATAGCAATCAATTATATGGACAACTCTACCATCAACGACCATTCAGTTAAATTCAAGGAGGTTCCACAAATTCCACAATCTGGTAACAAAGGTGAAATCAAGATCTTAAAATGTGAACAATGGAGAAGAATGGTAAAAAAAGAAGGCTGGCAAAGGAAGAAGAGGAAGCAGGTAGAAGAATGGTAACAAAAGAGGGAATGAAATGAAAAGCAGAAGAGTTAAATAGGAGAGGGCATACTGGTAGAGTTATCTATTCCCCCTTTAACTTCTTTCACCTCTCATTTTCTTCCAAGTACAAAAATCAAGAAACATTTTCTTTTTCCTCCAAGCATCTCTTCTGCCTCTCTTATTTCCTGCCTAGATCCCCATCTCACCAAGTAAAACAAGGGGCATCATGGGTCATTCTTGTACAAGCACAAAACAAGCCGCCCATTTCAACCTGCCTTTATCATGCCTAACCTGAATTAACTTCGAAAGGTCGAGCCAAGAATATCCCAAGCAACCAAACCACAAGAACCACGCCTAACATGAACTCAAGCACTAGTCATTCCTAGGCAGACATGTTAGACCTAATTCAGCAATAAAAAAATGAAAAATTAAAATTAACCAAAAATGGAAAATAATATTTTAAATTTCAAGTTTTTCTAAAATCTGATGACGAATAAATTAGACTACCATTTCAAGAATCATTTGTTTTCTACAGAGAAAGTACATGAGTTACCTGTTGGATACAAATTACATGATTTAAACGGAGTAAATTACTTGATGTTGGAAAGTTGGTAAAGATCCAAGATGAATTGGAAAGTCCATATGAGATCTCAAATTAATGGGATTGTAATTCTTGTTGTTTATTACCTATCGTATTCACTCATAGTTATGTGATTTGTCTATGGCCTAGGAACTCATTCTGTTTCTTATTTTACAACAATTATCTTGTATTTATTCAATGAAGAATGATAGAATAGATGTACATATCATTTCCAAGATCCATTTTTTATTCCACATAACCAAATGCAATGGCCAATTCTTCTTCTACCTTCACCACTTCATTGGCAAGCTTCCTACCTAATCCTCCACCTTATCTATCCTTTGATAATCATTCTGTGTAATAGCCTTAGGAGCAATCGACTAGTGAGCCGATTGATTTCGAGGAGGCAACTATCAGAAGGTTATTCAAGTGATCAGTTGAGTGAGTAGTCGACTAGTGGCACATTAGTCTACTAATGGTAAGTTTCAAGTCAATTGATGCCAGAGGATTGGAAAATAGAAAATAGTTGTTGGAGCTTGACAACGGATAGAGTAAAGCAGTCGATTGATCAGCAGCAGATCATATTAGAGCAATAGGATTCAAAGGATGGCTTCAAGGAGGCTTTTTGACTGCAAAATAGAGTTGGACACACTCTATCAAAAGCCCTGTTCCTCTTGTCTAAAGCTTTCTTAAAATCCTTGTAGTCCTTTGAGCATGTAAAAGGTTTCTCTACCTTCAGTAATTGACCGAGAAGGAGAAAGATAGTGGCTTTCAAGATTAATTCACCGATAGCTCCTAGGTTGTGGAGTAGGAGTCTGAGAACTATTGAGGCATGTAAAAGGCATGCATTGTGATCGATTTGTTGTAGTTGTTGTAGTCCCTGCATTTCTTTATTTATCTTTCTGTTGTATAACAAGTGTTGTAGAAACAAGAACGAATCGAGAAAAACACTAATCACCCCACCTCTCTAGTGTATCCATCACCCTTCCTATCTAATATTGTAAAGGAGAAAATTGAAGGAGGAAGAAAACTTATTTATATTCCTAGAGCTAGTCAAGAGACACAAATGTTTACCAAATTCTTGGCAAGACCGAGATTTAAATCACTTATCAATAAGAAAGGAATCATAGTATGTGTTCAACAGCTCAAGGGGAGCCTTGGAAAGTCAAGAAGAGATCCCAGATGAATTGGAAAGTTGGTAGGATATAGGATTTATTGGAATGTAATTTATTGTTTTTTAGGGTTTATTTTTTACCTATTGCATTCTCTCATAATTCAGGAATTCACCACTACTTTAGCAATTCTTACTTTTTTTTTATTTTTTTTAGAACAATCATTTTTTATTTATTCCTCATAGAATGATGGTATAGTTCTAACTATCATTTTCAAGACCCTTGTTTGACCTAATTTACAAAGTTAGAGTTAAAAAAATGAAAGATATTTGGAGGAAAGTCTTACTTATTAAGATTTTTTAATCCCTGGAGTATTTGGTAACTGTCTGATGATCATCATGCCCTCATGATTTTAAATTTTAGTGTGGTAATTTTTGAAGGTTCAAATTTCAGGGAGCAGAAGAAGCCATTCTAAGCCTATACCAAGTCGTGCTAGGCATAGAGCATGGCACGACCCTATATATTTCATGTCTTGAGCGGCAGGTGTCTAATTGAAAGCTTGACACTGGCCCTTTATTTAAGAGGGCCAGAACACAATGCAATTGTCAGTAAATTTCACTAGCCCGTCTCAGGCCTATCATATGACAATTGTTACAGTTCAATTGACACCTCAAGTAAATATAGCCTTAAAATGGACGATCTGATCAGTGAGTGAAAACTATGCTTTAACTCAATCTAACCATGAATATATATATATATATATATATATAGTACTACAATATGTACCAAAATTACCTTCAGCTATTACTACTGTGATGACGGACCCCCCTTGGGTGGGATCAAAAGCAACTGCAGTAACTCCAGAACCCCATGTAGTAGTTGCAGCAGACTGAGCTGCAGCCTCAGGACTCACATAGGCAGAAAAGTTTGAAACAGGTGAACAATGAAGTGATGCAACCTGATTGATGTCGTTATCTGTCAAATTTTTACCTTGCTTTTCCTGAGAAATTAAATACTCCTGCACACTAAACAAATATGCAGCCAAAGGTGCAAAACCTGTCCAAGAAGGGGGATTCAAAGATGATGGAATAGTAGACCCCATAGTCAACTTTGCTGAAGATTGAAAACCATTTCCAGGGCCTGGCATAACCTCCCAAACAACAACTGTTGAAGAATTTACAAGGGGAACTCCAGCCACATGCATGACTCCCGATTCTGTGATGATAACATCAGCAGCCAATATCCCATTGGGTCCTGCTCCTAGTAGCCCATTGCTGGTATATAACCATTTTGGTGCTGGTTCATTTTGTGCAGAAGGCCACTGTTCCCAATGAAGTTGGACAGAGCCAGACGAAAAAACTGAGCAAACGCAGAGAAAAGCTGGCCATCTAACTGGAAGACAGAATGAAAGTGAGATACATGTCATATAGAAAGTAACAGTAAATAATGCAATTAACTTAAGTAGTAACCTGAAGTTTGAGACTGTCGAGATAAAAACTTCTCCACAGAGGTTGACATCATTGTAGCCAAGGTGTTTGAATTTGAAGGAAGGGACCGATACTAAAATCAAGGACAGGATTCTCAAGTCAAACTAAGCAGATAAAATAGGTACATTCTAGCAATTATTCAATGTTTTTTTTGAGTAATCAAGCAAAACAAGTCAGAAAAATATATCAAATTCTGTAATACAGAATCTACAGGATCTCTTCGACAAAAAATCCGAGTAAACCTCAAGAAGAAAAACACAAGCCAAAGAACCATTGCATGATAAATTGATCCACCGTGACAAGCTTTACTAGGGCCTATAGCATGGTTGTAAAAGACTGCAAAACTTATATGTTCAATATGAATAGGGCTATCTTTGAACAAACTGCTTAGACTAGGAGTTATATAAAATATTAAGCTTCTTGTTGACACCGTCCTTTATCTATGTACAAACTACTTAGATTGGGAGTTATATAAAATATTAAGCATCTTGTTGACACAGTCACTCATCTATGTACAAACTGCTTAGATTGGGAATTATATAAAATATTAAGCTTCTCCTTCAAACTGTGCCTCATCTATGTTACTTGGATTCAGAGAAATATCCAATGCAAGTATGGAATTGGGCGTCCAACACATAATTTATACAATCGGACACAACAGAAATTTGAACATGATACAGGGGTTTGACAAAGTTTAAAATCTATTATAGTCTTTTAGTATGATATGACTGTTAAATCTACATTATTGACAGTGATATGACATAAAATAACACCAATTATTAGTGCTGTCAAATTAATATATCCACAAATATTCTATTATTAATAAGTAATTTAGAAAACATATTACAGAATTAACAAATATTAAGTTATTTCAAATTATTGATCTCATATAGTAATATGATTAATAAAATAATACATAGATAACTAATATACAATTACTTGTTTAATTTATACTTAAATATACTGTAGTAATTACCTAAACTTAGGGATCAAATTACGTTAATTCTTGAAGTGGTGGAGTTGGCTTAATTGGTTTGGACCATTTTAAATTCAACCAGGTTAAAATTTGGACCTTAATCAATTTGTGCATGCCTTCCTCTGTTAAATCAATTTAGTCCGGACGGGCAGTTGGCTAATATATGGGGTGTTGCCACCATGAGGTCTGGGGATCAATTCCTGACTATTAACTAGGTTTCTGCCCTCCCCATACACTAGTCACTGCTTGGGCTAGTAGTCACTAGTGATTTACCTCCCTTCACAATAACCTAGGGGCGGGCTGTGAGGGACGCCTGAGTGAGCGTTACCACCTTTCCCACCATGGATCTCAATGCACAACTCTTCCTTAACAATGATTGCTCATAGACAAGGGACAGCAAGTCATCTCCATCGATTGAGAATCTTCACTACAGTTGCTTTCACTTGCGCCTTCTATCGGTTAAATTCCGAAAACACTGGTGTGAGCCTTCATAGTCCATACGCATACTAATGTCATGCCGCATTGAAACCAATGTAGTGGGAGAGATTCTACCAAGTTCGAGAAGCAAAGTACATGTTACCTTGCATATTGGGTTTTCATAATAATGAAACTTGTGATCCACAAAAAAAAATCACAATCAAAATATCAAGATTGGAAAGTGAAAAAGGGAAGGGCCAACATAAGCGGAAAACAAATATAGAATGAGTTGCACACCAAATTCGTCCCTGATAGCCATTTCGTTACAACAGCATGATCTTGTTTCCATTCATATTCACAAAGCCAGCAACTAGCATCTCGTACAAGATTCACCCGACCCTACACCAATTAACATCAGGAAGAAAAAATGAGGAAAAATCTAATAAATGAGTGAACCAAAAAGTATCATGTGTTTCCTTGCTTTTTTTCCTTGCAAATAGTAATTATGGAAGATTCTTAGAGGAAGAAAGTGTTTATTGGTTCAGTGCCATTGTCCTGAGTAGATTATAGCAGTCACAGTTATTGCCAACTAGACTGAACTAATGTAATGCCTACGATCAATCCCTCAAAGTCTCATTTACATGAAAAATTGTAAAATTCCATATACTAGGCAAGAGTTTAGGAAAATCAGAGGACACAGAAATCAAGTTCTAGTAAGATCTTTGGGTGCCAAAATGGACTAGAAAGTCATTCTAGGTTAATTTTGATGAAATCAAAGACAGTTGAGTAGAAAAGCTTGTGCGAAGGATTCATAAATAGTTTCTTTTAGTTTGTTTTTCTCATTTGTCATAGAAATGATCTATTACCCAAGGAATGAATTGCCAGGCCATGTTTATCAGGTGTGTATGTTGCTCGGTCAAGAGCTTATATAATAACCAGAATCATCTATTTAAACTATCCCCTAACTAGTTGATGATTGTTAATATTTTCTCATAGAAATGATATATTAATCAAAGAATGTTTCTCATGTGTGTATCAAGGCTAGATCCAGAGCCTAGAAATAAATCTTTTATTTAAATTATTTACTATTAACACTTAATATAATTAATATTCTCAATCTAGTCTCAAATTTGATTAACTCAAACCAAAGAAGTAATCACATTAGATTAATGACTCTCCACTTGAAAATCAGCATTTTAAATTTGAAAATGGATCTACCCAAGTATGAACTTGATAAAATTATTAGGGAGTTGAGAGTTGAGATAATTTTGACTTATGAAAACAATTGAAAGGCTAAAAACAGTCATTTCAATCTCGAATCCAAACAGTCAAAAACTAATTGCTAGAACCACTAAAATCTGGCACTGGAGAACTTCCTACAACTGAAGGATAGACCCAAATATTGCACGACGCACATAATGAACTGATCTTACATTCAAATGTCAACTGCAACCATGATCATAATGATCTTAACTTTAATTATAAAACGAGAGTAAGAAGGATGAACACATAAAATTTTTGCACAAAAAAAAAATTAATTCTAGAAAGGGAAGACAGGAAACAGTATATAATTGGTTAAAACCGATGCTCTTTCATATTAAAAACTATCAAAGATGGAGTCACATCCTTATTAATCTAGATCCTTACTTGAAAGGGCTGAGTCCATATTGTGATCCTTCCCTGTAAATTTCCCACCAATAAGGCACGACGGCAGGACCTAGGAGACCATTCAATAAACTGGACAGAATCACATGGAGAATCTGGAAAAAGGATGCACAACTATCATACATTGTGTTAAAGATAAAATACAGATGATCATGTTGTGAGTTAATAACCATGATTATTTACAAGTCAACTAATTCTTTTGTTCTCAAAAATTCGGCCATTAACTCAACATGCATATGCTGTACAGGACATACATCTCCTCTTTCGAGGTCAAGGTTTATCTTATTATTCATTTGTCAAAAACATGGCATAAAGAGAGAGAGATTTCTAATGAATCATTTTCCAATCAGGTACATGAAAGGAAAAAACAATTGAGTGAATATATTCATATTTATGAATTTAAGGTAAAGCTTTCTGTCTAAAAGAGAAGAATTAGACAAATAACTAGCAAAGTCCTTACCAAAATGGAAAGAAAAAAAACAGCAATAAGATAAGTCTAGGTTAAAGATGACTCCATGTTGATAAATTCAATAGTCAAAGTAAGAAAAACTACACTCCTTCCAAGTTTAAAAAGAGGGCACAATGCAAGGGCCAAAGGAAAGAATATGTTTATGTTAACTAATGACTCTACTCTTCAAAAACTAGGAGAAGCTTCACAGCATTCGTATATTTATGAAGGAAGACCAGTTAAAGCCACCATCTATGTTACACACCCCCAAAACACAAAAAAAGAAAAAAAAAAAATTGGGGCATAGGAAGTCGTCAAAAAAAGGTCCTGACTTAGGGCATAGGTAAGAGGACACAATGGACCTTGAAGATATAAATATAATGTATGTAATATAGCATATATAATATAAAATATTAAATGGATATAGTATATAAGGTATGTAATGTTTATATCTTAAGGACCGTTGTAAAAATGCCTAACAATATAAGGGTATTTTGAAATTCTTAAAAAATTGGTTTTTTAAAATCACAAAACCTTAATCAGTAGTTGCACTCCTCCATTTGCCACCTCCATTTCCCCACAATTGCCTTCCTCTTCATTTCCTAATACATGAGCAAGACACCTCCCCATGGGATTGTTAAACTCCCCTCCCTCCCACATGTGAGTTCATCAAACTTCCTTTCCTCCCAACGTGACACAAGCATCCTACAAAGCCCTAGATAGGCTTCCCCTAGGTATTTCTCTTCTTCCTTTTCTTCTTGCAGACAAGTTTCATTGCTTGAACTCTTTGTTCATATCTATACCCAAGTTGGCGTCATGTCAACATAAGTATGGGAAGTGTGTGTGTCAAGTTCGAGAAATAGAGGCCATCAATACAAATTGGTGAAGGGATTTTGGTGAGTTAGCCATCAAGCTAGTACAAAAGTCATTGAAGATTGAGCAAGTGGAACATATGAGTATAATTGTTAGAATAAGCATTGCGGTGAGACTAGAAAAGCTTCCAATAAATTAGATGTGGATCAAATAGCTGTTATAGCAGCCATTTAGAGAAGAGAATTTCAACAAAAAAATCATCAAATCCCTGAAGATAAGCAATGAAGACTTTAGATAAACATGTAACGATATTCAATCAAAGCATGTAAGTCTACCAAGAAAGTTTAGTTGACCTATATATGTTTACATAAGGATACCAAGTAAGAAGCCATCACCAATGGAGCAGAATCCCTCCAAATATTTAACACTGATTGTGCCTTTAGATAAACATTGTTATGAAATCAACTGCTGTTGAAATTTATTTTCTCTGCACTCATCTAGATAAATAGCTAAAGGACATCCATAAACATGTAACAATAAAGATGACAGGTAAGAAATCAATTTCAAATTGAAACTGGAAAACATGATAGCATGTTTACCCTCTTCAAGTTTGTGAAATTTCATGTAACAAATCAGTAATTATATAACTTCACATGTATTCATTCCTCTATTTTGTGATTCTGGAAGATAAAGAAAGCATTGCATATGTATAAAAAAAAAATTGTAGTTGATAACACAAATTACCAGCTTTGACATTCAAGACAGCACATTCCGTAGGTCGTTCAGGGTTGACAATGTGTATCGGAATCCAAAATGGAGGATTTGTGGTTGAACTGAAACAAAACCAGTAAGATGATAGCAAACACAACATGACATGAATAAAAATAGGGCATTTCCAAAATTCTCAGGCACAGAAAGATATATCAAAACATGTTAATGGCTTAGTGAAAAAACTTAAAAGGAATGACAACTAAATACAGACCTACTTAACATGAACGTGGAAAATGTTATTGAATGAAACTTACAATTAGGGAGATATGTCAAGTATGAATTAATAAGTAAAATCAAGGTTTTAAATTTCGACCCGTGCCGATGTTTCGGTCCCAGACCGGAACGATACGGTTTCGACATCGTATCGTTCGTGCCGATATGGTTTCGGTATTTTTTTATTTATATATAATAATTATTAGATAAATATATATTTATTGTGTATAATTTAAAAATAAGTTGTATGTTGATTTGATATAAGTTTTCAATTATTGAACAACTTAATATTGTTAAGAAAACAATTAAATATAACTTTCTTTAAAGAAAATTGATCTATCAATAACTCGAAATAAAATTGATACATTACAATATGTTACCTAACTAATACTAAAAGGAGTGACGTGAATCAGATGAAGACATTGGTTCTTGTAGCATTCTGCTTAGATCAATTCCATAGTTCTGTAACGCCCAAATTAAATAAGCATTCCATGACATGGAATATTGATACTGATTTCTCCACATGTCCATCAGTGTATCTCGATTCATCACTGGAAGTTGGACTTGAACTGGCACCATTGAAATCGGAACAGGTACAGGCACAGGATAAGGATAAGGATAAACATATGCCTCTGAACTGTGGTATGATGGATCACCATATGATGCATCAGAGCTATAATAAGAAGGCTGAGAGTATGATGAACTTCGACCAGAATCAATGTCAGCTAAACTCTGTCGCATATCTTGATAATTGTGAGCTTTCTTTTGTTTGCCATCCTTATTTTGACGTTGATATTGAATAGGTCTAGCTCCATGATCATCATTTTGAGTTGCGTGTGTGTAATCTGCCTCACATGTCCATGGCTCCGGTGCTTGAGTAGGGGGATCATAATTTTGACCACCAGATGCATCGCCACTATCATCACTTGCATGAGTGCTTGCACTGCTATTAACTTCTCGTCGGACTACAATATCAGAAGGTGATGATGTTTCATCACTGTCATCATGTTCTTGCTCATCAATTGCATCAAGTGGATTTTCTCTAATTCTCAATTGACCCCTTCCTGTAAAAGCAGGAGGCTTGACTTTTTCTTTCTTTTTAGTAAAAACTGCAGGAGCTTTACCTTTATCTGTGAACATTGGTTGGGTTTGGGATGTTTCAGAATGTCTTGATCGAGATCCAGAAAATCGAAATTCTTGATCAAAAGCTTCATCATAATCTTCTCCCTCCCTGATATCTCTTGTAGTTTGTATTGTTTCAATCTGTTGAGTAAGAAATTGAGATGGTCGTGGTGGGTTTCCTGCTTCATTAAGTAATGGATTTTCAGCCTCAACAGCGCTTCACCAATCCATCATTGGATCATTCTCATTTTGGACAAATCCAATATCAAATGGGTCTACATCACCAGCCTCTTGTTCTTCATTTTCTTCTGTTATTGCTCTTAATTGAAGACGCATATTATAATAAACATAGACCATCTTCTCCAATCGACGATAAGAAAGACGATTTCTTACTTTTGTATGAATGAGGGAGAAAGTTGACCAATTTCTTTCACAACCACTTGAAGATGTTGTTTGTGAGAGAATTCGTACTGCAATCTTTTTCAAATTTGGAGCTGATCCTCCATATTGTAACCACCATTCAGCTGAAAGATAAATAAGAACAAAATTAAAATAATATTTTTATTTGCTGATAATAATTAATAATAATTTTTACTATATTTACCTGCATCCATTTTATATCTGCATGACACTGCAATAGGATCACTAAAAGAACCATATGCCTCTCGAAATAATCGGCTTTCATTAATAGTCTCAGCAATTGATTCTCTATTTGTTTGTAGTCTTGATATCACATGTCTGAGGGCTTGTAATAAATCATCATTTGTGCCAAGATTATAACGGTATTGATATGCCGGATTGAGATAATAACCTGTAATAATTAAACATATATAAAAATGCAATTATTAATAACATTATTAGAAATTCTTTATTAAAAAATACGTACCTGCTAAATGAATATATTTTCCCATTTGATCGTCCCATCTTGTATTGATTATATCAATGTAATGTTGATATTTGGTTGGTGATTGAAGACGTCTCTTAATTTCCTCTTTTGCTTCATGAATTAGACGGTAAACGTTGCCCATTTGTGGCTTCCTGTCCATATCGACTTTACGTAGAACAATGTACAAAGGTTCTATTGCTAGAAGAATATCTGCAATATAGTCCCAAAATCTAACAGATATAATAATTTTTTGCACCTCTTTACCTTCGGTTGTGCTAGAATATCGAGAGGCTTCCCAATCCTCAGAAGAGAACATGGCTTTCAATCCAACTTTTTTTTGATTCAACGATTTTAACAGGAGAAAGTGAGTGGCAAACCTAGTCGCTCCTGGTCGTAGAATCTCACCATTGATAAATTTCCTCATTAATCCATGAACCCAATGATGATTATAGAGGAATTTTGTTAAAGATTGACCTTTTTTCACTACCTTCTTCACTATATCGAGTTTACCAATATCTCCCATCATCAAATCGATACAGTGTGCTGCGCATGGTGTCCAAAATAATGTTTGATATTTTTGCTCCAATAATTCTCCAGCCATCTTAAAGTTGGCACCATTATCTGTAATTACCTGCACTATATAATCTACACCTATCTCTTGAACTACACTATCCATCAAATGATATATGTAGGGTGCATCATGAAAATCTGTAGTTGCATCAATAGATTTATGAAATATCACCTTTCTATCGCAGTATAGTAGAAAGTTGATAATACTCATCCGTGTAGGTCCTGTCCAACCATCACACATCAACGTAACCCCATATAAGCTCCATTGCTTTTTGCATGATAGGATCCAAGTTTTGATCTCCTCCACTTGTTCATCTAAATATGAACCAACAATTTCATATGCAGTCGGAGGCTGAATACCAGGACCAGATTTTTGGATGTTGGACACTATGCTACAGTAGTATGTGTTGTTTGCTGCATTAGGAGGAATATGATTAAAATGAAAAAATTTTGCAATACTTTTACCGATTGATTTCTTCTTCTCTTTTGTGTATGCATCATCAATCCTAGTCTATTTGCTAGCTTGGTCTGGAAATGCCAGTGGATCAATATCAGCAATATCAACTGCACGTCTTCGTCCCATAGAAGAAAAAAACCGATCAATACCACTTTGTGTTGAAGTACTACGAAAACTTGCACTCCTTCCTAATGTCGGTACAGTAGTTGAGCCACTTCTACTAGTACCAGCTGAGTCACTTCTATGTCGCATATTTTGCTCATAGTCATATTGAGTTCGTGAGACATTAAGAGTTGCTAAAAAATCTTCATCATTTGGAACATCACCACGACCTTCAAATTCATCATAAATTAGCTCTCTAGAGATTCGACTATCAAGAAGATCACGTTGTCGTTATTGTTTATACTTTATTACTTTTTGACCTTCAAGTTCTTCTTTCATTGCACGACGAACTTCTTGAGAAACTTTTGGACAATTCGAAACATCTGGATATCCACCAGCAAGATGTTGTTTTAGGCGTGTGACCCCACCACCTCGTCCAATCATATCGCAATGTAAACATTGCCAATGGAATCGATTCTCTAATCGGCGTGCGTGTCTCCAAGCTGGATCAGATTGTTGTTTGGGTGCCATTACCTATGTCTTATAAAAAATTAAGAATAATTCACATTGTTAGCTCAAATAATAGTCATCATTGTCAAGAACAATTTTATCATTATAAACAAACAAATTAAATATATAAAACTATAAAAGACAACTTCATTAAAGTAATCTACTACAACACATTTTTATCAAGTAAACCTGGAACAATAATATTAATTAATTAAATAATATATATTTAAAATGATAAAAATATTAAAATATTAATTAAATATAAAATAATAAATAATTATCAGATTATAAAATGATTTTTTGAAATTTTTTAGGTTTTTAAAAAATTTTTTAGGTTTTTAAAATTTTTTTTAGAATTTTTAAATAATATTTAAAATAGAAAAATAAATTCAGAAAATTCCTTAATTAAATTTATTTAATTTTTTGAATTTAAAAAGGAAATGTGTATTTAAATAAATACTTTTATTATTATTATTTTTTTATTTTCATTTACGGGAGGAAATCGGGAATTCCCGATTTCTGCCGCCGAGCCAAAATGGCTTCGCTGCGGAGATCCGCCGGAGCCGCCCGGCGCACGGCTCCAGCAACCTCCGGCGACGCCGGAGGCTTCCGACGACGTCGCCGGAGACCCGCCGTGTCTCCGACCCGCGGATCTATCCGCCGAAGATGGAGGAGCCGGGCGTCCAGCTCCACCACCGTCCGGCGAGGCTTCCGGCGACGCCGGAGGCTTCCGGTGACCCCTCCGGCGACGCCGGTGAGTCCCGCAATGCCTCCGGCAAAGCTACGGAGATCGTTTGATCATACCTGTCGCCGCCGCGCCGCGCTTCGCTGCTGTGCCTCCACGCTTCGACTTCGCGTCTTCGTTGCTGCTCACCACCAGCGATCTTCCGTCCTCTTATAGCGGAAAGAAGTTGCGAGACAGGCTGGCGCACCGACGCACGCGATTCCTTCTGTCGCGCGTGCCGTGTGCGTTCTCTGTGCCGCAATCTCGCTGTCGCCACTCGCCGCTGTCGCGCGTGCTCGCGTCAATACGACTACCTTCCTCGAGCCGGTTTCGGCGAACGAGCGGAACGAAACTGTTTCGCCCGTTTTGTCCGAAACCGTCCGAAACCCTAAACCCTAAACCCTAAACCCTGAGTAAAATATAGTGTTCTAAATGGCAGTCGAGGCAACCGCCTAGGCGGGAAGCGAGCATCAACCGCACTACCTCAGGCTGAGGTCGTGCTTTAGGCGGTAACTCACCTTGTTTCGCCACTGTCGGCCCAGAGGCGTTGTCCGAACTCGGTAACGGGCTTGGAGGTGTCACTCGGGTTCGGCGACAGGCTCAAAGGCGTCGCTCGAGATCAGCAACAGGCCCGGAGGCATCGCCCTGGATCGGCGACGGGCTCGGATGGGTCGCCGATCCCAGCAATGAGCCCGTAGTGGTTGCTCGGACCCTATAACGCGTCCGAACTAGTCGCGTAGCCCCAGGGATGCATCGAACTCATCGCTCGGCTGAAACAGGGTACGTGGGTAAGTTGTAAGTTAGGGTTTAATTCAATTACTTTAGGTTAATACTTTTAATCAACTTCTAGCTATGATTGGGATAATTTAAATAGACTTAATTAAAGCCTAATAAAATTATCTCATTAATTTATTATATATATAATTACACTTTTTTATTTTTAAATATTTAGATTAAATTTTTAATTTTAATTAATATATTTTATTAAAAATAAATATTATAAAGAATAATGATTATTTATAATATTATGTATACAAATAGTAAAAAAAATTCAACCGCCTAGGCGGCTGAGATGGTAGGCGATCACTGACCGTCCCGCCACCGCCTACCACCAAATACAACACTGGTAAAATAACAAAGAAACAATTTATTTTTACATTATTTTTTTGTGAAGTTACACCAATTTATATGTGCATTCTTTCAGCCATTTACTTTTAACCATTTTTATAGGTGTTGTCTAGCTTGTCCCACTTTAAAACTAAAGGTGGCATCTATAGAAGTTTTAGACAACTTACAGTTTATACCAAGATGTTTATTGTCAAATAGTTTTAAATATACCTATCCAGGTTTTCTTTTTCATGATGAGAAACACCAGTAGCCAAAAGAGAAAAGCTATGTAAAGCACGTTAAAGAAGAGAATAGTGATCTTACTAACATAATAGTGTTAAAGACTATGTATTAACTACCAGCTGAGCAGTGTCATGGAAAGAGCCCATTTCAAGGGGTGTACATACATACTAGGATACAATGAGAGTAGGTACATTCACCATTCTATCAATGACAAATATCATGACCAGATGAAACCCTGATGAGCTATTATATATAACTGGAATCACCATCGCCTTAATGAAAATCCAAAAAAACAAGAATGAAAAATTTTTCTATGCTCTTCAACCAATTAGTACAGAATCTAGAAACTCAATGCACAAACTTCATTCTAAACAATGTTACAGAGGATAGATAACAATCATAATCATTTGTCTAAATGAATAGAAAAAAAGTTAGTTTGCTACCTAAGCTAGTTGATCAAATTTTGTAAGGAAGCACTAACTATAACAATTTTTGTTCAAGTACCATCTTTGCAAATGGTGTGCTAATTGATGAATATGCAAACAGATTAAACTCAGCTGGATTGTGAAAAGAAAATTTAGAAAATAAAGATTTAAACCTAAAAATGAATATTCAGAATGTAACTTATATAAAGAAAAAATAGAGGATAATTAAATATAAAAAGAATACTAAAATAGATGTGGGTGGCTCAAAAGTTGAAGTCAAACGTATAATTGTCTAGGAAATTAGGCGTAGCTCTAATAGTTAACAAAAAAGATTCTATAGATTCAAAGAAAAACTATAGTTGTAAATATTGGCAAACTTCACCATTGCTAGCTTTACATGATGATCAGTATCTAGGATAGCAAATCTTCCTTAGGTGATTTTTATGCTAAAGTCCACCGTCTTGAAAAGCAAACAATTAAACACGCTCATAATGGGAAAAATAACAAAATGGAAATCTAAATTGTAAGTGAAAAAGGAAAAAAGAAAGATAATAGCTTCTTTGAGAAATGCTGACCTTGGTATTCTAGCGCATGTCTCTGATGCGCATGCAATAGCATTCAACTTACCGCACCAAGCAACCGCACTGCCAAACAAAATTAGTAGAAACGCTGTAACTTCAGGTGTCTGGTACGGCTTTCATAACAGAACTCAATAGATTAAAAAAATAATAGAAATCATAATAAGAATTAAAGCAGAAACTTTCTAGCGGTAAATGGTTTTTTTTTTAAAAAAAAACAACATCGACACACATACAGTGAGAATGATTCTATCCAGGAATCGAGAGAGGAGAACCTGAAGTCGCGGCAGAGATGAGGGACGTGCATCTTATGCCGAAGGCTGGACGGTGGCTGCTTGAGCCGAATTCGGAAAACAGTTGCGAGCGTCGGCGTGGGTGCGTCTCCGACATCCATGGGGCGATCTCCCTCCTCGGCCTTCTTGTCTACTCCTCCCTCGGCCGCGACGACCGTATCTCCGTCCGGGTCCATACCCTCTAGAGATGCGTCATCGTTGGCGGCGGTAAGGTCGGAATCCGGCGAGGCGTCATTCGGGGGAGGGGTTGGAGCGGGGATGGTCATGCGGGGTTACTTGAGCAATTAGGTCACTTGCTACAGCCACGGGTGAGAGAAAAAGAGGAGAAAGTCTGGGGGCATGAGGTGTACGGTGATGACCGGAGGTTGTGGAGAGCGGAGACTCGACCCGGGAGGGCGGCATTTCCTCAAATTCCACACAATTTCTTCTGCGAGACACATTTTATACTAAAAAACATCTTACTTTTATAAATTTCAACTTCACATCTTTATCTTTGGCCAAAAGTCCGAAAATTCTCTAATTTTTGTTAATGACCCGTTAGCCGTTAGACGACTCTCAGTGAACAAAATAAATAAATAAATAAATTCCTATTATTTGAAATTTCAAAAAAATAATCTCACGGCCACTATTATCTGTCTTTAAAAAAAAATTTAGGAAGAAACAAAAAAAAATCAAAAGTCTCATTTTTTAAATTATCATGTAATTATGATTTCATAACTATTATAATTGAGTTATTATATAATCAAAATAGTTATGATTTTGTAACTATTATAATATAAAAAAATTAAAATTAAAATTAAAATTATCGAAAAAAATTTAGATCATATTTTTTTGAGTTGAAATCGGATGGTTACGGGTTTTAACTTACAATCAACTGCAAATCTCTAAATAAATTACTATTTAATACGGACCGGAACCTGCAAACTCGTCCGTGCCTCAACCGAAGGCGACTTCCAATCTTTTTTTTATTTCTTAAGTGACTCATACGCCTCCCATCACTTTAATTTTTTTTTTAAAATAATTTTTTAATCTTTAATGTTAAATATCTATAATATACCCCGTGAACATTTAATTTTTTTTATTTGAACACTATAACCCAAAGGGACGATTGTGTTGGGGCAATCGGTCCAAGTATGATCTGGAGGATTATGAGTTTTGATATGTGTGTCAATATGGGTAAGTTAGGATTTGTTGTTGGTCTAATATGTGTATGTGAGTGTGCAGGTTTGCAGATACGCATAGACTTGGTTGGATGTCTTCAGGTGAAGGGTGGCATGGAGGCAAGCCATGGGCTTGCATATGCATCCGAGGGACCATGGATAGAACAGGGACGATAAGCCAAGGGAAGCGGACTTCGAGGCGTACGTGAAGGATAACATGGAGGCAAGCTCGGGCTTGTGTGCGTATCCGAGGGACGAGGACCAAAGTCAAAGAGGGCTTGAAGGCGACGGATCGAGGCTGCTGGAGCAGAGACGATGAGCCGAGGGACGCGGACTTCGAGGCATGCGTGAAGGGTGACATGGAGATAAGCCGAGGGCTTGTGTGTGCATCCGAGGGACGGGAGCCGAAGATGAAGAGGGCGTGAAGGCAACAAATCAAGACTGCTGATTGAAGAGTCAACCAGGTCGTGAGGGTCCGAGTGTGAGTGTTTGTACTCGGGAACTAAGCCGGGAGGGTTCGAGTGCGGAGAGAAATGTACTCGGGAAGAGTAACCCTAGGCTTAGGGAAGGACCAGTCGACTGCCCCAGGGGCAGTCAACTAGTGATGGCTGGTGATTCGAACGTTGGGCTTGTAACGTTCGAATCTGAGTGGGACCAGTTGACTGCCCCTGGGGCAGTCGACTGGTAGCGGCCATTTCAGACTCGAGCTCTATTTAAAGGAGCCCGTTTCAGGCTTTTCTTTCTTGGCGAAACTTGCTTGGTCAAAGCTTCTTAGTAGCCTTTTGTCCTCAGGTAGTGTTCAGAAGTTGTGGTGAGGTTTCTCCACCCACAAGGAGCTATGAGATCTAGTCGGAGGTGCTCCGGGGAATCATCCACCGACGGATTAGGGATCGCCCACCTTACGGGCAGCCGTGGAGTAGGAGTTCTATCTCCGAACCACGTAAATTAGGTTGCGTTAGCATTGTTTTCATTTGTTTTATTAGATTTCCGCTTGCGCTTGCTAACGTTGTAGGTAGAAAAATCGAAAGACGCTATTCACCCCCCTAGCTTGCTTGTCACGATCTAACAGATTGAACCCTAAGGGAAAATCTTATTAACATAAACCCACTATAACCCAACTCCTAAATTCTAAAATTTTAAACGTTAAATACCTATAATATATCTGATGAGTATCTAAATTTTTTTTGTTCGAACACTATGTCGGGGATCGGTGCGTCGGCTAGAGGAGGTGAATAGCTCGTTGCCCCCAATACGTCGGTTTTCTTCCTACAAGTGTTAGCACAAGCACACACAAAAATATAAACTATAAACAATAACAATGCTAATACAAACCGTTTACGTGGTTTGGAGATAAAACTCTTACTCCATGGCAGCCCGTAAGGTGGACGATCCCGATTCGTCAGTGGATGAGTCCCCGGAAGACCTCCGACTAGCTCGCGTAGCTCCTTGTGGGTGGAGAAACATCGCCACAACTCGCACAAGACTCCTGAGCACAAAGACCACTAATTAGCCTTTAACCAAAGCCAATTTTGTCAACTCTAGCCAGTCAAACCAAGCTCCCTTAAATAGAGCTCGTGGTTGAACTAGTCGTTACCAGTCGACTGGTGCCAACACCAGTCGACTGGTTCCAACTAAATCTGAACGTTACAGCCCAACGGTCGAATTCTCTGATCTTTCTGTGTCTTACACCAGTCGACTGCTACAAGCCGCAGTCGACTGCCCAAACCCTAAACCTAGGGTTTTCCTTTCTGATTATAATTCTCTCAGCACTCGGCCCTCACGACTCAGTTGACACTTCTCATAGCAGCCTCGACCTATTTGTAACGCCCGCCCTTCCCGCCCTACGATGTAGGCGGGAGGCGGCGTTACGCTAACATACATATATGCATATGAATATCTTAATGCAGCGGAATAATTTAAAACTTTATACATGTGCGTTTAAACCATGCAACTAACACTTGAGTCATGTAAACATGTCTTAGCTATCATTCTTAAACATGGTTACTTGGTAAACTTAGCATTGTCATAACATAAAAAGAATAAGATATAACATGTGAGACATAACATTCTTGAACATGCTTGCATTAAACATAACTTAACCTACCATCAAGCTTAAAGCCAACATAAAGTATAGCATGGAACTAAAGTTAACAATGCAAAACATAAGAAGTTGTTCTTAGGAAAACCATCATAAAGTATAGCATGAAACTAAAGTTGAAGGTTGACAATGCAAAACATGAAACATATGACAATCATAAGTAATAGAATCTTTTTTTTTGCCATGTCACAGCCACACACACACACTTGCCCCTCCTGCTGCTTCCCTTAGCTTAGCATCCTCTTGCTTGATCTGCGGTATAAGAAAATGAAACTTATAAGCACATAGGCTTAGTAAGACTCTTTCCTATTCACTAAAATTATACGTCACATATAGTCAATGGAAAACATAACGTGGAGAGTGTAACATAAAATAAAAACATATCATGAGAAGGTATTCATAAAGTATTTAACATGAGGAGACATATAGATGTACATGAAAACGCATAATTATATAGAAGTGCTTAACATGAAATGAAAGTGCATAGAGATCATGGCATGAAAAGTACTTGACATAAATATAGCACATAACATACTTGACATAGAGAAGTTCTTGACATAAAACATAAACATATGACATACTTGACATGGCATAGATGCATATCATGAATGAATGTATGAGTTAAATGCACATAACATAAAGATGCTTATTTGAAAATCATAATTATAAATACTTGAACATAATCATAACATCATGGGGGGCCCCGGCTTGTACCACATACATACATCCATCATTTGCGCGCATTCCTAAGTAAATGCGAGGTAACTAATCTCGACCTACTAGGGTACTAGGTTACCTTCAACCTAGGGACAGCTGCGGTAGTCCAGAACCGAGGCTTTCATGAGGAGCCCATCCCTGTTGGACAGCTATGGTAGTCCCAGAACCGGGGACAGCTGTGATAGTCCCACACCGAGGCTTTCATGAGGAGCCCATCCCTTGGACCTTACTTGGGTCCGGTACAAGCCCATCCATAAAGTAAAATAGCTTCACATGCTTCTTTTTACATCATAAGAAATGCTCTTGGCAATCATCATTCATAGAACTTACATAGCATATTTAAAGACATAAACATGATCTTAATACATGAAGCATGGTATAAAGCATACTTAGCATTTCATCATTCATAGTTAATGCATAACATCATTATGCCTTAAAGGCATGAACATCATCTTCATTCATCATCTTCATTAATAAGGTATGACTTACATACATAATTATGTCTTAAGGCATAAACATCATCTTAGTTCATAAAGCTTGCATGATCATGGTACATAAGGTAAATATGCATAGATAAGTTTTTACATACATGGTACATATCACATAGCATACATGATCATGGTATCTATCATAAAGCATGTATGGGTAGGATCCATATGAACATGATACATACTACATAGGTTCATGACATTCAACATAAAACATGCGTAGGTCCACATAACCATAATCTACATATCATAATACATATATTCAAGGCATTTAACATAATATATACATAATTCTACATAAACATGATGCCTACTTCACAACACATGTGTTCATGGTATATGGTTTAAAACATCCATAAATAAAACCTACTAAAACATGGCACATAATATAAGCATACAAGGTCATGATGCATAGCACATAAAGTTAGGGTTTTAGGCATCATAAAATTCCTACAACATGCTTGAACATATATTTACATCATAATAAGTCATAAACAAGTACACTTGAAATCTTAGACTAACCCAAACCCCAGTCTTGGTGCTTGGCCGAAAGTTATAGATGGGAGTCCCATTATTCAAGTAACATGTGAGGTACCCTAATTAACATAACCCCCCATACATTACATACAATGCCATAGGAAGCCATTAGAACACATGATTGAGGCTAACCCTAATTTCTAGCCCTAAAATAGGTCTTGGCCGAAACCCTAGAGGGGTCACAAGTACATAGAAAATTCATATAACTCACAATTAACATCCATTATATCATAGAGAATCATAATAAACATGCTTGGAGGGTTAGATCTAATCCTAACCATGGAAGGGGTAAGGTGGCCGAAACTTCATGAGAGACTTAGGGGGCTACAAAAATTCCACAATTCACCATTCATTCATATTTTATCATGAGAAAGCATTGGGAAATATGAGTGAGGTTTTAACATCATCCCAAACCCAAAAAGGGTGCTTGGCCGAAACTTCTAGGAAACCCTAAGTCCATAGTTTTCTCAACATAGATCCCTAACAATTCTTAAATAATGAAAGACAACATAAAAACTATTATACCACAGGTGAGGGAGTCTTACCTCTCTTTATCTTGGTTATAAACCTTGAATAGAGAAAATAAATGAAAACCTTCTTGACTTTAGAACACCCCTTGCCCTTGTAGCCTTGTAGAAAACTTAGATCTTCAAGAGGGAGTCTTCTTGTGAAGTTTTCAAAGGGGAAAACTTCCTTTGTAGGTCTCGGCAAGAAGGAGCAAGGAGGAGGAAGAAGAGAGGAGAGGAAGAGCCTTGGTGGAAAAAAAGTAACTTAAGCCTCTTCACTTCTCATCCATCTCTTTTTATACTAAGTGAAGGGGCATGGTGTCTCTTCACATGGTGCCCCTTCAACTTCCTTTAGCCTCAACTAAATTCTCCTTTCTTTCCCAATAACACTCCCTTACTAGGTGAATTAGTTAGTACATGTATGATGAGGCTCTAGGTCCAAGGTTCAATCCTTGGTGCATGCACTTGCTTTTTATCTCATTTACTCTTGTTTTTGGCAAGGCCCACATAAGAGCCCACCAAGAGTCATACTAATATTCCTAATTGGAACTCATTTCTATTTATGTTAAATTCTACCTAAGGTCCACTAATAGCCATGGTACTAGAAGAGCTCATGTAAGGCCCATTAGTACTTAGCTTTTTAATCTATATAAGAAATCATGCTAAGGTTCATGCTAGTATTCATATGTTACTCAAGGATCCATATTGGCATGATCAATATTTTAAGGAAAAATATTGAGAGGATTTTACGGGCGTTACACTATTGCCTTCAAACCTTCTTCGACTCTGGCTCTTGTCCCTCGGATGCATACTAACTCGTGGCTCGTCCTCATGTCATCCTTGGCGTATGCCTCGAAGTGTGCTTCCCTCGGCTCATCATTCTAGCTTTGTCCACGGTTCCTCGGATGCACACAAACCCATGACTTATCTCCTCATGCCATCCTTCACCGGACCCGAAGCCGTTCAGCTAAGCCTATGTGTATCCTAAAAATTTGCATACTCACATACACATATCAAATACAAGGGCAAACCTAACTTAAACTCTTTGCCCAAACATTAAAACGCGTGGTCACTTCTGACCATAGATTGCTGCAACAATCTCCCCCTTTTTAATGTTTGACAATCCGTTTAAGTTAGGGAAAATAAATAGCAAATACAATGTTAACTAAACATTTGGACTTAAGTTGCCAAGACTTCACCTTGGACTTATACTGCCAATGCATATGCAATTATGCAATGCAAATATGCATTGATCCTATTACAAGGCATCCCCACACCTAAACTCCCAAAGAGTTAGGATTTTTATCAAAATAGGCTTTTTAAAAAACTTTCCAAGGCTCCCCTTACATTGAACTTACAAAGATTTTTTAAGAACCTCTCTTAGGTTCCCCCTTTACCAATAAATGAGCAATAATGCTCCCCCTTTACCTAAGCTCCCCCTTTACCTAGGATTTCTTGCAAATGCATGTTTGGTTTCCCACTTAAACCTAACACTTCTCCCCGTTTACCACACATCAAAAGGGCTCCAATAATATCCCAATTCTTGGATCCTTTAACCTCTAATGATCATACACAAAGTTTATTAACCCCCATAAGATTATAGACTTGTCTTACATCATTTTGAAACTTTCGACTTTGCTGAAAACAACTTCAGCTTGTATCAGTCGACTGAGGCAGTTACCAGTCGACTGATCCCTGTCGAAAAACCATACAGTAGCTAGTGATAGATCGTTTTCGGTGTGCTAGAGGGGGGTGAATAGCACTTTTTCGTTTTGATCACTACAAAGTCGTTAGCGCAGCAGAAACAATAATATGCAAAGTAAAATAAACAATGCTAACAACCTGATTTACTTGGTATCCACCCCGGACGGGTGACTAATCCAAGAATCCTTCGATGGATCAACCCCCGGATAATCTCCGGCTAGATCTGTCGCTCCTTGTGGGTGGAGAAACCTCGCCACAACACTTCGGACGCTTTCTGATAATAATAGACTACTAACTCACTTTACCCAAGCCAGTTTCGTCCAGCGAGCTAGTAGGAAATGAGCCCCTTTAAATAGGGCTCAAATCTGAAACAGTCGCTACCAGTCGACTGCCCCTGGGGCAGTCGACTGGTCCCACTCAGATTTGACCATTACATTAGAACGTTCGAATCTGCCAGCCTGTTTCAGCCTATACCAGTCGATTGCCCATGGGCCAGTCGACTGGTACACACCTAAGCCTAGGGTTTCACTCCTGAGTACAAGTCGCTCCACACTCAAACCCTCCTGGCTTAGCCCCTGAGTACAAACACTTATACTCAGACCCTCACAACTCAATTGACTCTTCACCAGCAGTCTTGACTGTTGCCTTCATGCCCTCTTCATCTTCGGCCCTCGTCCCTATGATGCGCACGCAAGCCTCCAACTTGCCTCCATGCCACCCTACACGTACGCCTCGAAGTCCGTGTCCCTCGGCTCATCATCCCTGCTATCCAATGGTCCCTCGGATGCACGCAAGCCTCCAGCTTGCCTCCATGTCATCCTTCACTTGAAGACATCAACCAAGTCAATGTGTACCTGTACCTCTACACACTCATGTACACATATGAGAATAATACACATCCTAACGTAACCATATTGCCCACACATCAAAATATCATGATCCTCCAGATCATCTCAGGGTCGATTGCCCCAACAATCTCCCCCTTTTTGATGTGTGGCAATATGTTAAGTTAGATAAACATATAGCTGATAAGCACGCGTGTCGTACCGCGAGTATCAAATACAATGTAAGTATCAAATTCCTCTAAACTAATGTAGCATAGAGTAACTCGAGTCGTCTCCCAACAAATATAGTTGGTACATGATAATTCTCAGAATCGTATGTTATTGCTTTTGGGTTTTGGATATGAAACTGGGTTTTGGATTTGAACGTTAATACTACGAAAAGAAATAGCAAGCAGGTATGAAATCTAGTTCTAATTAAGGAAAGACAATGCAGGTAATGAAATCTAATCTTATCTAAATTCTACTTGCAGAAAAGAGAAAAGACAACATGAAAGAAGCATTCAAGAAAACTAGACACAGAACAAAACCTATAGCATTAAAGAAATCTAATCTGACCTAACCTATTACATCCAAATCAAGTACAAGAACTTAAAGCAATTAAAAGAGATAAGACAAGCAAGAATTAAGCCAAACAAGAGACATGAAATTAAATCTAACTATAGAAACATTTTGTCGAACAACTTATAAGCAGAATTTAAAATGACATGAGTGTGTGCCATTCGAAAATATGAGAGATCAAACTTGATACAAACATCAACAACCACATTCAAGAATAAGCACTGAAACACAATAAATCAATCAACTCATTCTGATGAAGGACCATTAACCAATCGGATGAAAGCTGTGAAGAACTGTTGTGAAAAGGTCGGATAAAGGGCCGCTGATGAAGTGCAGCTGTGAAGAACATGGAATTGGATCTCCTGTCTTCCAGCCGAAGAGAAGATCGGCTGTAAATACTGCTGCTGGCTCGCTGCAAAGGGAAAGCTATGAAGGAATCTGATAAAGGCTGAATGAAGAGGTACTGCTGTGAAGTGGAATTGCTGGAAATGCTACGAAGAAGAGATGACTGCTGATCAGCTAAAAGGAAGAACTACTGTGAATGCTGTAAAGAAAATAAGCTGCTGGAAATGAAAACTCTGCTGGGAAGAAGATCTGCTAGCTGCTGGGAATACTGTAAAGATGATCTGCTGGAAACAAACTGCTAGAAGAAATCTGCTGGGTCGGATGAATGCTGCGAAGGAACCCCATTCAAGCAGTGAAGATGAAGCTGCGGTTGGTATCTTGTGCGACGGTTGCGTTCGGCTAGGGTTCGGAACCCCGGGCCCTAGATCGTCCGGCCGGCGGTGAGAGTGGATAGGAGGTCAGCTAGGGTTCGGAACCCCGAGCCCTAGATCTGGTGCGATGGCTGCGAAGAAGATGAATGCGGAGTGAGGAAGTGGATGATCCCCTTTCGCCCCTCTCCACTCCCGAGCAACCGCATCGAGAGTGAGATAGCGTTGATGGTGGAGAGTGGATGGAGAAGATCTGATCGAGTCGGGAACCCCTCGTCTGCGATCGATCGAAGCTCCGACCGGCGACGATGAAGTGGGAGGCGATCGCTGGTGGAGGTGGATGGATTGAGTCGGGAACCCCCGTCTACCCTAGATCGCGCGTCTCTGCCTCCTTATGTTTGGCCCGGCTTCAGCGGTTCGGTCAGCCAAGCCAGCTTTAGCAGTTCGGTCAATCAGCCAAACCAACTCTTGGGTTCATTCAGCCAAGCCAGAGCAGTTGGATTCATTCAGCCCTTTGAGTTCGACCCAGTCTCAGCCCAGCATTTGAGTTAACCCAGCTCAGCCCTTGAGTTTGACCCAGCATTTGGGTTCAGCCATATGATGATGGAAGCAACGGACGGCTGATATCAATCTGACTTCATCCAACGGTTGGATCTATTCAGATCTGAACCAAACTCGACAAATCCCAATCAATGGTCCTGATCTACCTGCCCCCAGCTTGGATTAACCAGATCAGTGGCGGATGGTCCAGATCTTCCTTTTTCTTGAATGGATGGTCTATAACATCTTGAGCTCGATCCAACGGTTATATTACTTCTGATTTGGCTGAAATTTTTAGATCTTGATCTATGGTCATGATTGACTCTATCTTGAACTCAGATTGACCAGAAGTTGACCGATGGCTCAGATCTAGCCATTCTCTAGAATGGACGGCTCCTATTAATCTGATGCTTAATCCTTTTGATCTGGATTCAATGCTGACTCAAGTCTGACTCGATTTGATCTAGGTCCATGATCATTTGAAGCCTACAAAATGATATTCAAATTTAGTGCCAAAAAAATATCCCAAATATACAAAGATTTGAATTAAAAGCTAAAATAGAGGAAATACATGAAATCTAATACAATTGCAAACTTAAGCATATAAAATGTGGATCAAACATGGATTTTAGAGCCTAAAATAATCAATAAAATGGTGGCTATCAATAACATGATAATAGCAAAAGCAAAGCAAAAGCAATTGAAAACTTAAAGCATAATACACAAGAGGCAACCTCCCCCTTTACCTATGTTTTTTCCAAATTTCAATTCTTATTGCTAATCCCAAAGGTAAGTTTTCCCAAAATTGAACTCCACAGTATCGAAGTTAAGTTTCAACCCAAACCTAACTTAACACCCAAGTTCTCCCCCTTTGACACCATCAAAAGATTGCCCCAAGCAACCCTACCCTAGGTGCTAAATAGAACTCAACCAGATTTCTAGAAAAAAAACCCCTCAGAAATCACAAATTCACAATCTGCCCATGCTACCAGTCGACTGCCACCAGGGCAGTCGACTGATACGCCAAGTTCAGAATTTCCAGTCGAAATTCAAAAACGCATAAAAAATTTCAAAAAATCCAGAAAAATGTGAAACTTTGCAAGCATGAATGTTAAGGTATTCTCTACCCTAGAAAAATTTGGTTCATGAAAAACATCAACCGTGCTTGAGTTTTGGTACAAACTCAAAAATTCTCAAATAATGCCAACTTTGTATCAACATTGAATTCTAATCATGGGATCCTATATTTTCCACTTTCTATCAACTCCATTTGACATTTAAAATGATTCCCCAAACTCCCCTTTTTCATATATATATTTCTATTTTGACAAAAGCTCCCCCTCATTTTCTCTTGATTCTAAATGATCATCCCTTCTATACATAAAACCATTATTTGATTTCCAACCAAACCATATTAGATAATATAACACCATAAAATTTCAACATCATATCATGAACACATATACAGGATCACAAAAGCAACATCCATTAACACTTAAAAATTTTCAAGCAGTTTCAAAACAGCATCTAGTCATAGTAAAATTTTAATAAGCTAATAGAAAATAATAAAGCAAGTCACATGTCATAAATCTACAAAATATAGTAATACCTAGGTGCTTCATACAAGAACCACAAAAATGGCCATGACATAAGGCCTGAAAGAGTATCTAGGGTCAATGCCCTGAAGTCATCCAGATAAATACAATCAGCAAACTAGAGAGTGTTTGAGAGGTATAATACATCAACTAATGATACCACTCTCAACATTGAAACCACCAAGTCAAACTGACAACATCTCGTCGCTTGGAGGAGGAGGAGGAGGAGGACCCTGATATGCTAACTGCCATCGCTGCATCATCTCATACATGCCCTCCTGCCTAGTCATGAATCCCTGGCAGAACTCTGTGAGACCGTGCACCTCCCTCTGAGTCGCTGTCTGGCTCTGTTGGAGGCTCTGGACACCCCTTGGATGGTGTGAACCTCTTCACGGAGTCCGTGGACGTCTAATCGAAGCTGGGTGAACTCTGCACATGTGACTAGCTCGGCAGGCTCCTCATCTGCGTCAGAGGCCTCCGGACGCTCCCTCCAAACAAATGTCCCCTATCTACACTCAATACATGCCAAGGACAATTGGCGTGTGCCAATCTGGTCATAATCCTTGGACAGGTGCCTGACCTAACCACTACCCACACGGATGCCAAAACGTAAATGAAAGAACTCAGTCAGGATGTGACAGAAAGACATATATATCTTCCCATTGACACTATGGGAAGAATGACAGATGACACTAAATACCTGTAGGGAGACATCAATGTCCAAACTCCTTTCCAAAGTATACATCATCACTAAATGTGGGAGTCTGACCTTAGACCTCCCCTTGGTGACAATAGGCAAGATGCACTCGACGACAACCTTATACAAGACATGGCTAAACGGTCTCATGGGTTTAACATCAAAAAGACGCTCTGAGTCATTCCTATGTCTTCTGAAATAATGCATGTGAACCTGATCAACGGTGACTCCAGGAAACTCTAATGGTTCAACAACAATGGGAAAGTAAACAGATGCATTATTGGACCCTCTACACTGTAGAAACTCAACTAGAACCATGACTGAGAAGGGGATAGGAATACCAGCAACTCGAGACTCATACACATTACTATCTGAGTCAATACAGGTCAAATTTGCATAAAACTCCGTACATAAGTCAACATCTACGTCATGCTGGCAGTAAACCAGCCGATCCAGCTGAAAATAAGTGATCATTTCAGCTAGCTGAGACGACTTTTCTTGAAAGAAAGTCTTGTTTAAGTATCTGCAATTCATTATCACAAATTCATTTTCTTCAAATCGTTTCCTACATTCCAGGGACCTAAACCTGGACTCTCCCTGACTCGGCTGGGATGACCCCTCACTCCTAGATCTCTTAGAGGCCATCCTAAAACATCACACATACACATGCATGCCAAGACAACCCCCCAAAAAGGAAAAAACATCAAAGAACACTCACAAAAAATATAATGTTAGTGCCAAAATATGGTTTAACCTAGAAAAATAAACCTCAAAACGCAATACCTTTTCATTCTCCTCAGAGTGACTTGATTTTGAGAGTATGGCTTGGAGATAAGAGGTTTTAACAAACCCTAGAGGTAGATCAGGGTTAGAGGATGACTTAGAGAAGGATTTTGGGGCTTAGAAAGGCTTGAGGTCGAAGGAGAAGCTTAGCAGAGGTGATGATCACTGGGGAAGTCGTCAAAACCCTAGAGTTTGGCCTTCCCCGTCGCGCCCTTTCCTTTTGTAAAACCCGCGTACCAGTCGATTGCCCCTGGGGCAGTCGACTGGGCCAGAGTGTAATTACATTCTATGAGTTTTACCAGTCGACTGCCCCTGAGGTAGTCGACTGGGCCAGAGTGTAATTTCATTCTGTGGGTATTACCAGTCGACTGGCCTCCAGCTAGTCGACTGGTGTCTGATTTTCTGATTTTCAGACTTCCAATCTAAACTTCAGAAATGTCTAACTAATTTCACAAATTCCCAAAAATTATGAAATTTCATGGATGGATTTATGGATCCTAAGTCTATTTGGGAAAAATATAATTTCAATCAAAATTATCCCGAATTCCACGATTGGTACAAACTTCAATTTTCTTTAAATTGTATCATGAAACCTTTCCCAAAAGTTCTAATTCTACCCTCACCTTGATGCTCCTTCGTATACTCATTCATAATCCATTCTTAGCATCAATTTATATGGTAGTTAGGCATTAAAAACAGTTTTTCCCGATTGACGTTCCAATTTCACCTTTTACTCCATACTTTTCCCTTTAGTGTGTCAATTTTCTAGGATTAAGACCAACCTTAGCCTTTTGAACCTCTTGGCACACCCTCTAGTCCTCTTCAATCCCCTAGAAGGAAACCACCTGAGATCCATTGACCATGGAACCTATTTTGGCTTCCAGAGCTCTCCCTTGAGCTCCCAACCCTAATTACCTCCCTAGGTAACTCTTCTACAAAGGCAAGACCACACCGGTGCTCCTCCGGTGCTTCTTGACCTTCCACTATCACTCTCTTAACCCTATAGACCTTTTCCTGGTCAATTTCTTTTCTTTTCCTTTAAGTAACTTTTCCTTGCCATTTTTGACTTTTTCTCTACCATAGGTGTAGGGCATCCTCGAATACGACATTTTATCAACATTAGCCCTCCTAGGGTGGTATCCTAAACCTGACCTACCATTCCTATGATTTTGGTCCTTTGATATCATGTTCAATCTTTTGGACCCTTGAATGCCTCTACCTAGGTTTCTTTCTAACTTATCAAGTTTTTCTCTTAATACTTGATTTTCCTTTTCTAACTTCCTAACCTTAGGATCACTAGACCTAATTTGATCATCTCTAGGTCTTCTTATTTGTCTAGGCATATTTCCCCCTCTCTTAGGGTTTATGCCTTGGTCCTTAGCCCTAGAATTTCTAGGTTTATCATGAAACATAGAGTTTCTGGTGTTTTGGCACACAAAAGTGTTTCTATTCCTATCATGATATTTAAAACCAAAAACACGCATGGGCAAGCAGTTGTTTTTAATTTTATCATTCGTACAAGCATTTTGAGCATTCATGAAAGAATTTGAAGTATAAGTAGAGTTAGATGTTACCTCCCTTACCCTTGAGGCTCCCCCTTGATGAGTGCTCCTCTTCCTTTCTTCTTTTCCCCATTTCCTAAGATGCTCCATCTTCTTGAGCTCTCCACTTCTTGGACATTTTGTATGATAATGCCCAAGCTCCCCACTAGTTTTGTCCAGCGAGCTAGTAGGAAACGAGCCCCTTTAAATAGGGCTCGAATCTGAAACAGTCGCTACCAGTCGACTGCCCCTGGGGCAATCGACTGGTCCTACTCAGATTTGACCGTTACATTAGAACGTTCGAATCTGCCAGCCTGTTTCAGCCTATACCAGTCGACTGCCCATGGGCCAGTCGACTGGTACACACCTAAGCCTAGGGTTTCACTCCTGAGTACAAGTCGCTCCGCACTCAAACCCTCCTGGCTTAGCCCCTGAGTACAAACTCTCATACTCAGACCCTCACAACTCAGTTGACTCTTCACCAGCAGTCTTGACTGTTGCCTTCAAGCCCTCTTCATCTTTGGCCCTCGTCCCTCAGATGCGCACGCAAGCCTCCAACTTGCCTCCATGCCACCTTTCACGTACGCCTCGAAGTCCGCGTCCCTTGGCTCATCATCCCTGCTATCCAATGGTCCCTCGGATGCACGCAAGCCTCCAGCTTGCCTCCATGCCATCCTTCAGCTGAAGACATCAACCAAGTCCATGTGTACCTGTACCCCTGCACACTCATGTACACATATGAGAATAACACACATCCTAACGTAACCATATTGCCCACACATCAAAATATCATGATCCTCCAGATCATCTCAGGGTCGATTGCCCCAACAGTTAGTCTCTCTCTAGACAGCACTGTTACCAGTCGACTGCCCTCTGATCCAGTCGACTGATACCCTGATTTCAGCCTTTTCAACATTTCTGGCCCAATTTCAGAAAAGCGTTGATAATTTCATAATTCTCCAAAAATTCTCAAACATATGAGAACAACACACATCCTAACGTAACCATATTGCCCACACATCAAAATATCATGATCCTCCAGATCATCTCAGGGTCGATTGCCCCAACAGTTAGTCTCTCTCTAGACAGCACTGTTACCAGTCGACTGCCCTCTGATCCAGTCGACTGATACCCTGATTTCAGCCTTTTCAACATTTCTGACCCAATTTCAGAAAAGCGTTGATAATTTCATAATTCTCCAAAAATTCTCAAATTTTGTGGAGATGTTTGTGGTACCCGTGTCTACTTGGAAAAAATACATTAAAAAATGTATCTATCATCAATCCCATGATTGACACAAAATCCAAAACTATCTAAATGGTTCAATTGAACCTTGACCTAAAGTCTTAGTTTTGGCTTCCTCTTGATGTATCTGCCCATACCAAACCACAATGCATCCCTAGCATTGGTTTATATGACATCTATACATCAAAAATTAATTTTCATACAATATGACCCCAATGTCATATTTTTATGCATGACACTAAATTCCAATGTGCCAAATTCCTAGGATTGAGACTCAAGTTCATCTCTAAATCCTTTGTCACACTCTATGGTCCATTTAGACTTCCGAGAGAAATCCTACCGAGATCCATTGACCATGGGACCCAACTTGAGTCTTAGAGCTTCCCTTTGAGCTCCTAGCCTTAGCCACCTCTCTAGGTGACTCTTCTACAAACACAAGGCCACACCAGTGTACCTCTGATGACTTTTGGCCTACAAACCTAACCTTCTTAACCTTGGATACCTTGTCTTTAGTTAAGCTCTTCTTTTTCCCTTTAAATGGCTTTCCCTTGCCATTCTTGGGCTTCCTCTTGCAATAGTCATATGACACCCTTCCATATGACTTTTCCATAGCATTGGAGATATTAGATCGGTGTCCTAGACCCGATCTATCATTGTTGGATTTTTGACCACCCAACACCATACCTAAACCCTTAGATCCAATAGTGAATCTATCTAGGTGTTTCTCTAATTTATCAGCTTTGCCCTCAAAGCTTGATTTTCCCTTTCTAGGTTCTTAAACCTAAAATTAACATGTCCACCTTGGACATTCCTAGACCTACCCATTTTTCTGGGCATATGTCTCCCCTTCTTGGGATTAATGCCTTGATCCTTAGGTCTAATGGTCTTGGATTTATCATGATGCATCATTTTCCTAGGGTTTTGATCTACATTATTAACCCTACTCCTATCATGATATTTAAATATAAAATTATGCATGGGTAAATAATTAACATTATTTCTAACATGCATGAAGGAATTTGAATTATACCTAAAATTAGGAATTACCTCCCTTACCCTTGTAACTCCCATTGATGTGAGCTCTTCTTCTTTTCCTTCTTCTCCCATCTCCTCAAATGCTCCAACTTCTTGAATTCTCCGTTCCTTGAGCATTTGGTGTGGTAATGTCCTAGCTCACCACACGTGAAGCACCTTATATGCCTCTTCTCCTTCTTTTCCCTACAACCCATGTTAGATTTTAAAGAAATTAACTTGGATTTAGGATTTATCTCCTTTTTTTACCCAATGGACACTTGTCCTTGTAGTGTCCCTTTTCATTGCACCCAAAACAAATAATATGGTCCTTTGCCTTTGCTTTGGTGGAGGTGAAGGCTAGGTTAACTTGTTCTTCAACCTTTGATGAAGTGGATGATTCGTCTTCATCTTGTGCCACTTCACTTGAGGAGGTGGATAATTTCTCATCTTCTTTCTCGTCCTCCTCAGATGTTGGGCTCACCTCTGCATCCGATTGGTTCTTCTCCTCTTCTTAGACCATTAAGCTCATTTCCTTTGACTCTTCCACTACTTGAGCTTGTGTAGGGGTTTGATGAAAAGCTATCATCTTGCTCTATAACTCATGAGCATTTTTGTATTGACCTACACCACTAATTATATCATTAGGTAAAATATTAAGTAAAATTGAAATTATCTTCTCATTTGCCTTTGATTGTGTTTGTTGCTCCTTGGTCCAATATCTTGGTCGGAGCTTCTTCCCATGCTTATCTTTCGGGGCTTCAAATGGTTCTTTTAGTGTGATCATTAGATCCCAATCCATGTTGAACCATACCTCTATCTGCATCCTCCAATAATCGAAATTCTCACGGTCATAGGGAGGTAGAACATTGATATCGTCCCCAAATCTTTCTTCGACCGTCATTTCCTCTAGCTCTTTGCTCTCTCGGCTGTTTGTCCGTAGATGAGCGACCCCAGCTCTGATACCATTTGTTGGGGATTAGTGCGTCGGCTAGAGAGGGTGAATAGCTCGTTGCACCAATACATCGATTTTCTTCCTACAAGTGTTAGCATAAGCGCAAGCGGAAATATAAACTATAAACAATAACAATGCTAACACAAACTGCTTACATAGTTCGGAGATAATGCTCCTACTCTATGACCGTTCGTAAGGTGGACGATCTCGATCCATCGATGGGTGAGTCCCTGGAAGACCTCCGGCTAGCTCGCGTAGCTTCTTGTGGGTGGAGAAACCTCACCACAACTCGCACAAGACTCCTAAGCACAAAGACTACTGATTGGCCTTTAACTAAAGTCAATTTCGTCAACTCTAGCTAGTCAAACCGAGCTCCCTTAAATAGAGCTCGTGGCTGAACTAGTCATTACCAATCGACTGGTGCCAACACCAGTTGGCTGGTTCTAATCGAATCCGAATGTTACAACCCAACATTTGAATTTCAGCCGACACCAGTCGACTGCACAGAGGATCAGTCGACTGATCATTTTGTGCCTTACACCAGTCGACTGCTACAAGTCGCAATCGACTGCCCAAACCCTAAACCTAGAGTTTTTCTTTTCGAGTATAATTCTCTCAGCACTCGGACCCTCACGACTCGGCTGACTCTTCTCCTAGCAACCTCGACTTGTTGCCTTCAAGCCTTCTTCGACTTTGGCTCTCCTCCCTCGGATGCATAAGAACCCGCGGCTCATCCTCATGTCATCCTTCGTGTATGCCTTGAAGTGTGCTTCCCTCGGCTCATTATTCTAGCTTTGTCCACGGTCCTTCGAATGCATACAAGTCCACGGCTTGTCTCCTCATGCCATCCTTCACCGGACCTGAATCCGTCCAGCAAAGCCTATATGTATCCTGCAAACCTGCATACTCACATATACATATCAAATACAAGGGCAAACCTAACTTAAACTCTTTGCCCAAACATCAAAACACATGGTGACTCCGGACCATAGATTGCTCCAACACACTATAACCCAAGAGGGAAGCATAAACCCTGGAGAGAAAATCTTATTGGCTTATGTAAGTATCCCGGGTGAGTTTTAATGTGGTCAATCGAGTCAAGATAGGTCTTGTTTGTCACACCCCTAGAGGCCCATGCTTGCTCAAAAAATGGGCAACATCTCCCTTGTACGGCGGATAATCTGAAACTTATGCAGATACATCTCAACACATATATGGCACAGTCACACTCGACTAGCATTCACACAACCATAACCACGGAGTTAAATAAATCATAAACATAATAAATAAATCTTCATAAACTAAATGCAGCTAATCAAAAGTCCCACGGAAATAAATACATACACGTCCATAAAAAAGTCAAATATAATCCGTAATAAAAATAAAAATCACATGACACCAATACGATAAGACTACTACGAAAGTACGAAAACGATAAAAATACTCAAGCACGGGACTGACAGGTGGATCCTTTCTTGACGATATAAGATACAACTATCAACTACCTGAAACAAAATGAAACGACGAGGGGTGGTTGTACGATCGATGCCGTCGATAGAGGGGGGTGAATATCGACTCGTAAAATCTTTCGGAAAACTTATCCTTTGTTCGTTCTAGTCAAAGAGTTAGTAGCACAGCGGAAAAATAAAGAACGAATAGAATCAACACTCGTACATGCGGGATTTATTTACTTGGTTCCCGACCCCCAGAGTCAGTACGTCCAAGACCTATGTACTCGGCGTGAGTCCACTATTGGTCTCCTTTCCGAAATTTTCGGAGGCGGAGAATACCCATCTTATAGTTGAGTTACAAGTACAAAAGTTATAACTGAAAATACGAACTTGTAAACTAAAAGCAAACCAAACAAAAGTTGATCCGGCCAATCCAGAAGTCCGAAGTGCACCGCACTTTCTCCTGGAGCCTCTTTGGTCACAGAGCTTCGACTTTAGTGCTTTTACTTCGTTCAGAATAAGTTAGCAGATGTAGAAAGTGATGTCCTACCTTGAGGGGTCGGACCCCTTTATATAGTGGTATCCAGGGCGCCCTAGAACCTCTGAGGCACCTCATATGCGGTCAAACCTGATCCACAATCACAAACATCGTGGATGGATCAGATCAGCCCATCCAGGGTGTCTGGGACCATTTAGGGCACCTGGGATGACCATAAGGGCGCCCTAAAGCATGGGGGCGCCTGTATTAACACAGGCACCCTGGATGCTTCTCCCAAGTGTCATTTTCCCTGCGTTTGCTCTTCTGTCTTGCCTCCAACTCCAGGTATCTGTAAGACAACTAAACACAAGACAAATGTACAGATAATCTTAGCCTTAAAGATTGGTTCTGACTTTGGATTTCACCCAAAACCCTAGGTCGAACTGACGCCTAATGTTCCCTTTCTCGGGGAACGCGCCTTAACCTACTCCACCCTAGAGAAGTTACTTTTGCCAACCGGGACCTCCAGTTGGACTTTTGCTTAGCCTCCGAGACTCCCGGATCTCGGGACGTCCGAACCTCGACCCGTCTCTACTTATGTCCTTAGTCATCGCTCAGCTAAGTTGCTCGATCCCTCAGACCAAGACTTCGTGCTCGGCCTCCGAGAACCCGGATCTCGAGACGTCCGATCCTCGATCCGTCTCTATTTATGTCTGCGATCCCTGTTCGGCAAAGACTCCGTTGTTTGATCCCCGACTAGGACTTCATGCCCAATTTCTCGAACCAGGACTTTGGTGCCCAACCCTTGGTCAGGTCTTAGGTGCCCAGCCCTCGGCCAGGACTTGGTGCCCAATTCCTCGAATCAGGACTTCGGTGCCCAACCCTTGGTCAGGTCTTAGGTGCCCAGCCCTCGGCCAGGACTTAGTGCTCAACCCTGCAGGTCAAGACTTCATGCCTAGGTTAACCAGGACTTTCCTTTACCTTGATAAAGACTTCTTTTGCTAGTCATATTAGTCCTGACTAGACTTCTCTTCTGCCAAACATCAAGTCCTGTTTGGCTCACTTCTTGGTCTAACTGACCAACCCTGGGCTTCCTGCTAAACATCAGATCCTGTTTAGCTAACCCTTGTTCTAACTGATCAGACCTTAGTATATTAACTAGATTAAATCTAGGTTTGATCACCCTGCCAAACATCAAGTCCTGTTTGGCTAACCCTTGATCATCTTAACCAACCCTAGGTATTATCTACTCTATCAAACATCATATCTTGTTTGGCTAACCCTTTGTTAACCTGATCACACCTGGGTTTACCCTAACAAACATAAGGTCCTGTTTGGTTTAACCCTTGATCATTTTGATCAACCCTTACCTTGTCTAACATTTATTACTAACTTAAGTATATTGTTAAACATCAAAACCCTAGAGGAAGACATCACTGATGTATATTACACCAACAATCTCCCCCTTTTTAATGTTTGACAATATCTTAAGTTGGATTGGGTCTAACGGTTAAATCTAGGTTTAATCCTTTGGGAGAAATCGAAAAAATCTAACTTAAGCTCTTCTCTCCTCCTTTGTCACACATCAAAAATTACAAAAAAACTTGCGCTAACAAATTAAAAAAATGTAACTCAATCCTTTTTTTTCATTTGAGATAATTTCTCTTTTCCTTTTGAAAATACTTATATAATTTTTGAAAAATACCATTTTCAAAATTCTTCCCCCTCTTTTTTAAAAAACTAAGTACTTGTTTTATAAAGTATATAAAAAAATACTAAGTACTTAAATTGCACCAACAATATAAAATATATATATATGTTAAAAAATTAAACTTCCCAAAGTCTGACAACAATCCTAGGAATCTTGTTGACCACAAGAAAATTCCTATGTGTCTTAGGGATTTTCCATAAATTTATATTTTAGAAAAATACTCACTTTCTTGATTTGGTTTCTTTTTCAGTCTGACACAATCATAGAAAACCTTGTTGACTACAAGAAACTTTTCCTAAGTGTCCTAGAAAATTTTCCAAACTCAAGATGAGATGAATTTTTAAAGACTTTGTTCAAAAGATGGAAAGATTTTCACAAAATAATTTTTAAGACTGAGAATATTATAAAAATGATTTTGAAAAGATAGTATTTTGAAAAGAGAATATTATGTTTTCAAAATGATTTTGAAAAGATAGCGTATGAAAACATAATATTTTTGAAAATTTTAGTAGTTCTTTTAATTTGACCTCCACCTAAACTTGACACAGTCCTAGGAAGCTTGTTGACTACAAGTGATCTTCCTCTGAATCTTAGGGTTTGATTCAAACGAAAAAATTGTCTAATAAATTTTAAAAAAAATTGTTAGAAAATATAATCAATTTCTTTTGAATAGGACTCTCCCTAAATCTGACACAATCTTAGGAATCCTTGAAGATCATAAAGGATATTTCCTATGTGTCTTTATAGTTCATTCAAATCAAAAGAGCAATTAGCACATTTTTGAAATAAGTTTTGAAATAATATTATAGTTTTCAAGGAAATAATTTTTGAAAAATATTTTGAAGGATATAATAAGATTTTGAAACATTTTTCGAAAACATGTTTTGAAATGATAATATTTTTAAAGCATAAATCATTTTAAAAGATCTGAAGTTTCCAAAAGAATAATTTTTCAAATAATGTTTTTGAAAAACATAATTTTGAAAAATAATTTTTAAAAGAACTGTTGGATCGGAGCAAATCGATAGAGGGGGAGGTGAATATTGATTGAAAATTTTCAGACAATAAAGAGAAATACGCAGCGGAAATAGTAAAGCAAAGTTGCTAACACGATTTGTTTTACTTAGTTCGGAGTCGCGGTTGGCTCCTACTCTAAGGCCCACGGTCCTTGACCGTTTACGTTGGGCAATTCTATATTTGTAAAAATAATTACAGTTTTGAGTACAGATATAGAATCAGAAAAAGCAGTTACAACACTTAAGAAAATTAACAGTTTTACCGACGACCGAAGTGTTGGGACCGGGTGCATGTTGACATGGATGCGGGTTCGTAATTTTAAAATTAATTACGTGCAGCGGAAGGTTTAGCATAAATAATTTCTCAAATTATTTAACCACACATCTAAGCATGCAACCTTATGTTGTGTAGACATGATCATATATTTAAAATTTTGCAGAAACGTAAACTAATTTACTTGTTACCTCGCGTAACTTGAAGAAAGGGACAAGATCCAACCGTAAACGCCCCTTAGAAGCTTCGCCTCTATTCGCGTCCACGCCGAGTTTTCTTCGGGATGACTTCGTAAAGCCACGAGTTTCGTGCCGACAAGAACTACTAGATTCTCCAAAGGCATGACAAGAATACCAAGAGAGAGATGGAAAGACTAACCACCAAACGAAGAACGGAATTAAGATTCCGGGAAGAATGAAGGAGTTGCGCCCGCTTCTTCTTCTTCTTACGGCAGCGGCTTGGTGGCCGAGGGTGGCTGAAGCTCACGGCAGCAAGGGCCTCCTCTAGGGCCGGCGACACTAGAGAAGGGAGAGGGAGAGAAGGAGAGAGAGAGAGGGCTTATTCCTAGATCTCTTGGATTTATCTCCAAGCCTTGCCTTGGTTCCTTTATATAGTGGTCTCTCAACCGCCAAGTCTCCTTTTTATGGAATGAATTTTCATAAGAAATTTATCATATAAATTTTTCTATGATTTATTCCATCATGCCAAGCTTTTATCATAATTTAATTTATGATAAAAAAACAACCATGTCTCCCTCTTCTTATGGAATAAATTTTCATAAGAAATTTATTATATAAATTTTTCTTATCATGGGAAATCAATTCATAATTGATTTTATAAAATAAAATAAACTATTCAAAGTTTATTTTAATTTCCATGAAAATAATAAACCAAACCTCGGTTTATAAAATTTATATATATATTATCCATAATTTATAAAACAAACCACACTTGGTTTATTTTATAACTTGAACCAAACAATTTGGTTCTCCCCTTTTTGTTGTGGCCGGCCAAGCAAAGAGGGTGGAGACCCTCTTTGGCCGGCCACATCCAAGCCTTGACCCAATGAATTAAACTCATTTAATTCATCCAATAAGTCTTCAAAAGACTTAGCCATTTTACGCTTCTGATGCGTCTCTGAAAAATTCAGATTCGACTTATCTCTCTTGATCGGAAAATCCAATTTTCAACTCGTTTTAAATCCCTCGGATTACTCGTAGTGCGTGTGACTAAATAGGCTTTCGATTTATGTTGGCCGTCTATAATTAACCAATTATAGAACGATCATGAGTGACACCTAGTAGTACATCATGATCCCCAATTAATCGAAAGATCAACGGTTGACCTCAGAAATGATTCTGAACTCCTTCAGCAGCTATAATGAATCGTGCCTCATTCCTTTCACCATCTTGTACCCACTTGGTTCAGGACATGGTCTATGTGTGTCAGTCCCCACTAGGCTGACTACGTCACACCTAGCCCAAGTAACATTTTCTCGTCCTACGGAGACTACGTCACACCTAGCCCAAGTAACATTTTCTCGTCCTACGGATTCTAATTACTCTCATGTATCTAAGAGATCCATACTCTGAACATGTCATGCTCTGGCCAGAGGCTTCGAGTAACAATCCGACAACAGACCTTGGGTATACATCTCCTCGCAAGGAGTGGTGAATCCTTTGTAGGCTGTTCAAACATCTTCGGGCACTTCGGCTTATACCCAATCATCCTGGGTCCACACCTCCTTGGAGATGCTTGCTTAAGATGTCAAAGTATAAGTCTCCATGACCAAGATGACTTGAACACCGCAAGTCAAAGGAACATCGCACTTAAGCTGCAGTAAGAACTTCATCGACATGTCTATATGTAGACTATCATATGAAGTTTTACAGCCAGTCACTCCAATGAACTAGTTCCCTTAACTAGCATTCATGTTTATCTCCGGACATCCCAATGTCACCAGCCAGTGAGAATCGGCTGATTAGAGAATAACCCATGCTAGTCTCAACAGAATTGATAGTGTCCGTATCTATCAATTCATCGACTAGGGACAATTTCAATACTTCACAATTGCACATGTAGAAATAATCACTAGTTGTGAATTCATCACAAATTCTCTCATGCTGTGAATTGTATTGCGGACATTCAGTAAATGAGTTTAAGATCTAAATCAAATACACAGACATGTATACTCAAATAGTGAATATTCATTTATTAAAATAAATGATTACAATCATAAGGCGATTGCCTTAGGACACTTCTCTCATATTACTAACACGAAGTGGATAGAATCTCGGAGCAGCGGGTCGTCATCGGCGCTTGAATCTCGAATGCAGAGCGTGTTGGAGCGTAGCACTTGAGCGAAAGTGTTGAAAGCGAATTGAGCGAGTTGTACTGAAGCCTTGGGGGTGATCCCCCTTTTATAGTCGTCTCCTGGGCGCCTGTGTTGAACGGGGCGCTGGACACATGGCCTCTCCTACGCGAACTCTGATCCGCAAGCTCGGTCAGCACTTATCCCCTTCAATGAGGCGCCTGAGCTGACTGGGGCGCCTGAGCTGTCTGGGGTACCTAGCTTGACTTGGTCCATAGACTTTCGTGGCAGTTTGCTTCGATGGTCTCGGTTTGGCCTTGCACTGGGGTGCCTATATCCTTACAGGCGCATAGCCCAGTGAGGCGCCTCCTTCCAATGAGGCGCCTGAGTTGCAGAAACACAGTCCCTTCATTTCCTGCAACCAGGGTTAGTTCCAAAACACAAGAAGCAAATATACAATATATATTGGACATTATTTACAGCCTAAGCTATCTTGGTTCTAACTTTGGGTCTCCCAAATGGAACCCTAGGTCGAACCTGTAGCGACCCGCCTTCTCTACCTTAGACGGACCGTTACTTGTCTACTTCTTGAGCCTAATGCACGACTAAAAATACGGAACTTCTTTTTTTTTTGTATTTAAATCTATCTAAGAATGATATTCTAACTTTAATAGTCATGCATAATACAATGACACACTTCCTTTCTCTAAAATTCGTAAAGAAAATACTTATTGGAACTTGCCCTGCCCGGTCGACCTAGCTGCCCCAGTCGACCTGGCCAGGTCGACTGGCACGCCTGGGGGGGGGGGGTGAGTCTCCAACACCATTACAAGCAATTCTAACCATTTAAACTCATCACACAAGGTTCTATAACATTACTAAAGCATTATGGAATATGAATGCAACTTTTCTAAGCATATTTAAAGCAATAAAAACTTAATTCAAAAGGAGACTAACAACATCTTGGCACATGCATCAAATAGCTTCATCA
>JAGFNQ010010582.1:424094-468898 GCA_024364735.1 Boesenbergia rotunda | reverse complement strand
ATGACCCCCATGAGAAAGTATCATGGATCGTTATATGAGTGTCATATACTTTCTCATGTGGCTATTAGTATGACTATTAGTCCTTGGACCTGAAGTCACCATGGATTCCTACATAAGGAGTTGCGTACTTTGGCTTCGTCAAACGTCACCCGTAAATGGGTGGACTATAAAGGCGATTACTGGGTATGTAACAAATTATGGAGAGGGATGTGAGTGATGTAGATGGGATCTATCCCTCCTATATGACGGGAGCGATATCGTATTCTTGATAGAGTGAGACCACAAAGTGCATGGCCATGCCCAAGTGAGTCAATATGAGATATTGAGCTCACTTGATTAGTGTGAGTCTACTTGGAGTTCAAGATATAGATTGACTCGAGGATGACACGGTCTATGCCTCAATTGAGTCAATCTAGATATCAAGGATAGAGGGACATTATCATATATTGTGAGAGTCACAATTATTAGTCACAAGGTGATGTTGGATCTCAACATTCTTGTAACTTGGGTAGCAATGATGTGTTGCTAGATACCGCTCATTGCTTATGTTTCTAAGAGGTTAGAAGCATTGCCAACGTTACAAGAACCTATAGGGTCACACGCAAAGAACAAATAGATGGAGAAAAATTGAAGTCAAGTTTGACTTGGCTAAATATGGAAAGTCCATAAAAGGCAAGTTTGACTTGACCTAAATCCAAATCAAGTTTGACTTGACTTGGTTCCACTTCAAGTTAGACTTGACATGGGAGAAGAAATGAAGTCAAGTTTGACTTGGCTAAATATGGAAAGTCCATAAAAGGCAAGTTTGACTTGACCTAAATCCAAATCAAGTTTGACTTGACTTGGTTCCACTTCGAGTTAGACTCAACATGGGAGAAGAAATGGAGTCAAGTTTGACTTGGCTAAATATGGAAAGTCCATAAAAGGCAAGTTTGACTTGACCTAAATCCAAATCAAGTTTGACTTGACTTGGTTCCAATTCAAGTTAGACTTGACTTGGTTTTCCCCCCATTTGAATTTCGAATTCAAATTGATAGGGGATTTGGAAGGCCACCTAATGGCACTTAATGGCCATTATGGCCGGCCACCTAATGGCCATTAATGGCCATTAAGTGGCCGGCCACCCAAGGGAACAAAAGGTGGGTTTTGTTTCATTTTGGTGGCTTCTTCTCTCTCCCGGATTTTTCTTCTTCCTCTCCCTCTCTTGGCCGAAACCCATAGGGGTGCTAGCACACCAAGGTTTCGATCCATCTTCTTTTGTTCGCGTGGATACATATAGAGGAGTGTCTACTTTGATACTCTATGAGATCCGGCGGCCTCTTGGATAAGCGGGAAAGCGAAGGGCTACGCGTCAAGGGTAATGACCTTATCACGTAGATCTAGTGTAGATCTAGATATTAAACTCGTACTCGTATTTGTTTTATAAGTTCGCACGGATCCGTGGCCGAGATTCTGGGGTTTCCGCAACGCAAAAAGCGGTTTTTGCGGCCTAGAATTTCCAACAGGTGGATATCTCCAACAATTTGATCTTGGGGATTACTAAAGGCTAATCTAGTTTGCCTAGGTGTTAGTGGTGCTTCTTGAATGGGTTCACTAGACATAAGCTCAACCTCAGGATCCGGCTGATCAATGGGTTGTCTAGGCTCACCGTCATCGGATTCATCACCATCAACACTATTTGGACTCTCATTCAAACTTAGTCTCCTAAGTTCGAATTGGACTTCATCTTCTGGTTGACCATTGACTTTTGAAATTTCTTCAAAGACAACATCAGAAGACTCTTCAACTAATCTAGATCTCTTGTTGTAAACTCGATAGGCTTTGCTAACTAGGGAATACCCAACTAGTATCCCTTCATCAGCCTTTGTCGTGAACTTTCCAAGGTGGTCCTTGGTGTTTAGGATGAACACCTTACAACCAAACACCCTAAGATGTTTAACCGTAGGTGGTTTCCCAAACCAAAGTTCATGGGGAGTCTTTCCTAAAACCTATGATGAGGACTCGGTTTTGCACATAGCAAGCTGTATTTACAGCTTCAGCCCATAAGTAACTCGGAGTGAGTACTCATTAAGCATGCTTCGTGCAGCCTCTTGTAAAACACGGTTCTTCCTCTCTACAACACCATTTTGTTGTGGTGTTCTAGGAGTGGAGAACTCATGTCTATACCCTCTATCTTGACAAAATTCTAAAAATCGTTGATTTTGAAATTCACCTCCATGATCACTTCTAATTGTCTTAATTGTTGATGATTTTTCATTTTCAACTCTTCTACAAAAAGAAATGAAAACATCTAAGGTTTGATCCTTATATTTTAAAAAGTAAGTCCATGTATATCTAGTAAAATCATCAATAATAACAAAGCAATATCTACTTCCATTCAATGATATGATAGTACTACAATCAAATAGATCCATGTGAAGTAAATCTAAAGCAGTAGATGTACTTACAGTGCTTTTACCTTTATGTGCAGATTTTGTTTGCTTACCCATTTGACATGCATTACAAAGTTTGTCTTTTTCATACTTGATGCTTGGTAAGCCACGAACTAATCCCTTGTTGGCCAACTTCCGGATGTTCTTCATGTTAACATGTGCTAGCCTCTGGTGCCAAAGGGTGGACTCTTCTTCTTTTGACATGAAACACTTAGCAGAAACATTAGTAGCACTTTTAAATGAAACTTGATAAATATTGTCTACTCTTGTTCCTACTAGTACCGTGTCCAAGGTGTCATGTTGTCTAACTAGACATTGACTTGGTTGAAAATTAATTGTGTAACCCGTGTCACACAATTGACTGACACTTAGGAGATTAAATAGCATCCCCTTGACTAGAAGGACATTTGAAATTCTAAGACATTCGGATATTTGAATGTCTCCTATTCCTATGACCTTAAGACTACCATTGTTACCAAATGAAACATTACCTCTACTTTTCTTGTGAAGTGTGGTAAACAATGATCTATCCCCGGTCATGTGTTTGGAGCATCCACTATCAACGAACCAAGTTGATAGATGCTCCCTCTCAATCATAACCTACACAATTCGAAAAATAGAAGTTTTAGGTACCCAAACCTTGAGACCTAAAGCACCAACTAAACAAGACTTAGACACCCATGCCTTGACAACTTTCTTTTGAACCTTGTGTGTCCTAGATTGCCTCATATCAGTCCTAGACATCAAGAACACGAATGAAGGTTCTTTGGGTCGGTAACCAATACCGGCCTTATTGTAGACTGCCCTTTGGGCATTCAAGATCATGTCTAGGGTCTTAGAGCTAGTTGAGAACTTATCAAGAATATTCTTGAGTCTCTCAACTTCACTCTTTAATGATTGGTTTTCTTCCACTAATGATTCATCATGTAAATTATCAACATCCTCAACCTTAGAGGATTTCAAATTTTCAACCTCAAGTTTCAATGACTTAATCTCATCTTCTAACAATTCAACATGCAAGTCATCTATGTTATCATCCCTAGATGCTTTTAATTGTTTAATTTCTAATTGCAATGATTTAACCTTGTTTTTTTGACTTCTTTAGCATATTGGTTAAGCATGTAATAACTCTATAACATTTCTCAAGTTCGGGAGAAGTTACCTCTTCATCATCCGAAGATGATGAAGCCGCGTTTGAGGAGTTGGAAGATTCATCACTACTCGCTTGATCTCCCAATGCCATGAGTGCCACATGCCTTGTGCTCTTCTCCTCCTTCTCTTCATCGGATGAGCTTGAGGAAGATTCATCCCAAGTGGCCTTCAAGGCCTTCTTCTTCTTCTTGGATTTTTCCTCTTTCTTTTTGGATTTCTCCTCCTTCTTCTTTAGCTTCGGGCATTCATTCTTGAAATGCCCTTTCCTACCACACTCATAGCAAGAAGCATTAGTCTTATCAAGTTTAGCTTCACTAGGATTACCTTTACCCTTGAAGCGTCGACCCCTTCTCATCATCCTTCTCACAAAATTCGCCATCTCGGAGGATGAGGAGCTGCTGCCATCTTCCTCGGAATCGGACTCGGATTCGGAAGAGGATGAAGATGAAGAGACTGTTAGTAATATGAGAGAAGTGTCCTAAGGCAATCGCCTTATGATTGTAAACATTTATTTTAATAAATGAAAATTCACTATTTGAGTATACATGTTTGTGTATTTGATTGGGATCATAAACTCATTTACTGAATGTCCGTAATACAATTCACAGCATGAGAGAATTTGTGATGAATTCACAACTAGTGATTATCTCCACATGTGCAATTGTGAAGTATTGAAAATATCCCTAGTCGATGAATTGATAAATACGGACACTATCAATTCTGTTGAGACTAGCATGAGTTATTCTCTAATCAGCTGATTCTCACTGGCTGGTGACATTGGGATGTCCGGAGATAAACATGAATGCTAGTTAAGGGAACTAGATCATTGGAGTGACTGACTGTAAAACTTCACATGGTAGTCTATATATAGACATGTCAGTGAAGTTCTTACTGCAACTTAAGTGCGATGTTCCTTTGACTTGCGGTGTTCAAGTCATCTTGGTCATGGAGACTTATACTTTAACATCTTAAGCAAGCATCTCCAAGGAGGTGTGGACCCAGGATGGTTGGGTATAAGCCGAAGTGCCCGAAGATATTTGAACAGCCTACAAAGGATTCACCACTCCTTGCGAGGAGATGTATACCTAGGCCTATCATTGGATTGTTACTCAAAGCCTCTGGCTAGAGCATGTCATGTTTAGAGTATGAGTCTCTTAAATACATGAGAGTAATTAGAAATCCAAAGGACGAGAGAACGTTACTTGGGCTAGGTGTGACGTAGTCAGCCTAGTGGGGACTGACACACACAGACCATGTCCTGAACCAAGTGGGTATAAGATGGTAAAGGGAATGAGGCACGATTCATTAGAGCTGCTGAAGGGTTTCAGAATTATATCTGAGCTCAACCGTTGATCTTTCGATTAATTGGGGGTCATGATGTACTACTAGGTGCCACTCATGATCGTTCTATAATTGGTTGATTATAGACGGCCAACATAAATCGAAAGCCTATTTAGTCACACGCACTACGAGTAATCCGAGGGATTTAAAACGAGTTAAAAATTGGATTTTCCAATCAAGAGAAATAAGTCGAATCTGAATTTATCAGAGGCGCATCGGAAGCTTAAAATGGCTAAGTCTTTTGAAGGCTTATTGGGTGAATTAAATGCGTTTAATTCGCGAGGGAAGGGCTTGGTGTGGCCGGCCAAAGAGGGTGCCCACCCTCTTTGGTTTGGCCGACCACAATAAAAGAGAGAAACCAATTTAATTGGTTTAAATTATAAAATAAATCAAGCGCGATTTGTTTTATAAAATTATGGATAAATAAATTAATTTATATAAAGAAATTTATATAAAGAAAATTGTAGAAATTTATTCTTTTTATGGAAATTAAAATGAACCATGAATTGGTTTAATTTTAATTTATAAAATCAATTATGAATTAATTTTTCCATGATAAGAAAATTTTATACAAATTTTATTCCATAATTAAAAGGAGAGATGTATTTGTTTTATTATAAAGTTAGTTATAATAAAACTTGACATAACGGAATAATTCATAAGAGAATTTATGAGATAAATTTCTTATGAAAATTTATTCCGTTAATTCCGTTAAAAGGGAGACTTGGCAATAGAGAGACTACTATATAAAGGAACCAAAGGCAAGCCTTGAATTCCAACAATTAATCAATAGATTAAGAAGCTCTCTCTCTCTCCCTTATTCTCTCTCTCTCTCTAGGGCCGACGCATCCCCCTCTCTCTAGGGCTGGCGCACCCCCCTCTCTCTCTCTAGGGCCGACGCACCCCCCTAGGGCCGGCGCCATCTTCCCTAGCCGTGAGCCACCACCAAGACGAAGCGGGTCGCGTCTTCTTCCTCCCTTCACGGAATCTTGATTCCGTAACTTGGTGGTTAGTTTCTATCTTTTCTCTCTTGATATTCTAGTTGTGCCTTTGGAGAATCTAGTAGTTCTCGTCGGCACAAAACTCGTGGCTTTGCGAAGTCATCCCGAAGAGAACCCGGCGTGGACGCGAATAGAGGCGGAGCTTCCAAGGGACGCTACGGTTGGATCTCGTCCCTTACTTCGAGTTACGCGAGGTAACGAGTAAATTAGATTACTTTCTGCAAAATTTTAATTTATGATCATGTCCACACATCATAAGGTCACATGCTAGATACGTGGTTAAAATAATTTAAGAAATTATTTATACTAATTCTTCTGCTGCACGTAAATATTTTAAAATTTACGAACCCGTATCCTTGTCAACATGCACCCGGTCCCAACAGAGACTTCCTTCTCCTTCTTCTTCTCCTTCTTCTTCTTATTGGATCGTTCCCCTGCAACTAAGGCAATCCCCTTCTATGGGGCCTTTGTTAGCCATTTCATGCAATTCCATCTCACAAAACAAATCATCTAACTTAACAATTGATAAATCCTTGGATACTTTATAGGCATCCACCATGGATGACCACACAGCATTCCTTGGAAATGCTTTTAGTACATACCTCACAAGGTCGCGATTCTCGACCTTTTCATCAATTGAATGAAGCCCTTTGAGGACTTCCTTGAACCGGCTATGTAGCTCACTTACCGATTCATTTTCCTTCATGGAGAGGTTTTGTAATTGGTTGAGAAACAAATCCCTCTTGGCGATTCTTGAATCTCGGGTGCCCTTGTGGAGTTCGATGAGCTTGTTCCACAAATCCTTTGCACTTGTGAAAGGACCAACCTTGATGAGTTGGTCTTTGTTCATGCCGCATTGTAGAGTGACAACCGCCTTCGCGTCGGCTTCACTCTTTCGAGTTTGTTCGGCCGTCCACCGCCATGATTCAAGTTCCTTACCTTCATCATCCTTTGGAGGGGTGAAGCCCTCCTTCACCGCGAACCAAGTGTTGATGTCCATCTTCAAATAATACTCCATCTTTGATCTCCAATATTGAAAATCAGCGCCATCAAAGAAAGGAGGTCGGGTGGTGCTAAAGCCTTCTCTCAACGCCATGGAAGATAGCTCTCGGTTGTTAATCCGTAAAAACAGAGCCCCAAGCTCTGATACCACTTGTTGGAACCCGGATGGCTAGAGAGGGGGGGGGGGGGTGAATATGTCAAACACTTGGACTTAGAGCTTTTATCAGATTTCTGCACTCAAATCGTTAGTAGCACCACAGTGGAAACAATGAAAGTAGAGAAGTGTAGAAATGCAGAAACCAAAAGCAAACTAGAACAATCAAACAAGATCGCTAACAAGGAGGGTTTACAAGGTTCGGGGATAACTTGCCCCTACTCTTTGGCGTGCCCTTAAGGTGGGCGATCCCTTGATCGTCGGCAGATCAAGCCCCGGTGAACACCGGATAGTAAGCAACCTCCTTCTCGGTGGAGAAATCACTCCACAACGTTTCAATCAAGGATATAGTTTAAGCACAACGAAACACAAGAAAGATCTTACTCAACACTTAGCAAAGACAAGAACACAACAAGCTCCCTCTAAGCTCCACCCAGCGACGATCTCACGCAAGAACCCTTTTGTCGTGTCTTCTCGCTGTTGGACTCGAAGCTTCTTGTTCCTTCCCCCAAGTGCTCAAGCAAGGGCTGGTTGCTTCTCAGATCTCAATGGCTTGCTCAAGGAATGATGGAACAGCAAGAACACAAGCACGCGGCAAGCCAAAACTTCACAGCATCACTGATTAGCAGAGTTGGTGAAGACTTCTCGCAACTGGCGCTTAAGTCTTCTCCACACAGCTCCAGGTCACCATCCCACAACAGCCTCCAGCTGCTCTCCTACAACCACCAGCCACCACTGAGCCCTTCTGGACCTCCTGAGCTTCCCTCAGACCAGCCCCAGACAGCAGCTCCAGCTAGCGCCAGTGCCCGTTGCAACCTGGGATGGAAAACAGACAAACCTGCTCCAAGGAAAGACCACCATTGACTCTCCTTGAGTGTTTGAATCCTTCCCTATCACCTGCAGCTTAATCAGTGGGTTAGAGCAGCATATCAAGCAAGAAATCAAGGATCAGAGATCAGGCGCAGTGTATCAGATATGCTCAGACGCGATTAGAGCGTCTGACAAGGTAATTTGAATTAAAGTGATCGGTCACCGGACCGATCAGAGAGCCTCCTGATCGGTCACCAGACCGATCAGGCTAGGTCCAGACCGATCAGGCTTCGTCCTGATCGGTCCCCAACGCTCAATCAGAAATCGCGGTTTCTTTGGGACTCTCCTGGATCGATCACCATATCGATCCCAGGTTGTGGATCGATCACCAGACCGATCCACCCCTTTACTGGGCCATTTCTGAGCTTCGCAGTCCAAACCTCCTGATCGATCACCGGACCGATCAGGGATCCTCCTGATCGGTCACCAGACCGATCAGGTCATGACCAGACAGATCATGCTCCGTCCTGATCGATCATAGTGAGGAACCCGCGAAGTTGGATCGTTCTCCAGAACGATCTGCACAGTGATCCTGATTGGTCCACAGACCGATCAGGAGCAGATCAGCAAGGGAACTCAACCTCACTGTGTGCTCCCTGATCGGTCACCAGACCGATCAGGAGCCAAGCAGTGGGTGAAACGCATACTCCCTGATCAGTCACCAGACCGATCAGTCATCGTTGGATCGGTCACCAGACCGATCCACGAAGGAGCACCGTGCCAACTCCCTGATCGGTCACCAGACCGATCCAGGGGCTCCAACCTAGCCCTCCAAGCTAGGACCTGACCCTCCAAGCCAGGGTTTTTCCATTAACCCTCCAGTTGGGACTTTTCACCTAACCCTCCAAGTTAGGACTTTTTACCTAGCCCTCCAAGCTAGGACTTTTCACCCAACCTTCCGAGTTAGAACTTTCCACACCTAGCCCTCCAAGCTAGGACTTGACCCTCCAAGCCAGGACTTTTTCACCTAACTCTCCAAGTTGGGACTTTTCACCTAACCCTCCAAGTTAGGAATTTTCACCTAGCCCTCCAAGCTAGGACTTTTCACCCAACCCTTCCGAATTAGGACTTTTCAACACCTAGCCCTCCATGCTAGGATTTTCCATACCTAACCCTCCAGGTTAGGATTTTCCAACACCTAGCCCTCCAAGCTAGGATTTTCCATAACATGCCTAATCCCCGATCAGGACTTAACCATAGTCATAATAATCATCAACCTAAACTAAAATCGATGTCAACACCAAAACAACAATCAGGGTCAGACTGCATTAATAGTGAGAATGTCGAGTCAATGTCTCGACCTGACCGAGTGTGAATGTCGAGTCAATGTCTCGACCTAACCAAGTGAGAATTCCGAGTCAGGGTCTTGGCCTGACCAAGTGAGAGTTCCAAGTCAGGGTATCGGCCCGACCGAGCAAACGAGCCCGAGGTAGTGTTTCAGTGGTAGCCGATCTTGAAAACACTTAAGCACAATAAACTACTGATCTCGAATATGAATTTTAACTTGCCTGAGTGGTCTATCTTGGGCGAATATCTCAGTTATCCCGAGTGATTGGTCCTTAGCAAATATTTCGCATATCCTAAGCAGTTAACAAAAATAATAAGACAAGGTCGTAGTACAGTGAGGAAATTGAAAAACAAGCGCTTCATAATCAAAATAAGACCCAGAGTCATTACAAAACATTAATAAGGCCTGAAGGGCTGAGTCAGAATGAAAGGAAAGAAAAAGACTAAGTAGCAATTCAAGTGAATGAGGGGAATGCATCATCTGGGATCATGGCCTTGATCTGAGTGGGCTTAACGGCGTTGGGAGGTAAGTCTTCTGAAATATAGCCGACCTCCTTGAGTTGTTGTAGAGTGCCCTTCACGCCGTACATGATCATACCGACTGTGCGCCAAGCCACTTGCTGAAGAAAAGGCTGGGACCTAATATAGGCTAGTCGGGACTCCTCGATCCGAGCTGGCTTGCCTAACTTGTAATCCTCTAGCTCCTTCTTCAGCTGGGCAATCTCAGCATCCCGCTCTAAAAGTTTAGCATCCCGAGCTGCCAGTCTTGCTTCCTTGCTCACCAGCTGGGCTTCTAGGGCCTGAAAAGCTTTTTTTTGAGCCGCCAGCTCCGTTTCCTTGTTAGTCAAGGCTAACTGGGTCTGGTTATGCGCGGAGGCTAATTCCTTTAGCTGTTGTTGTAGAGCTTTGGCCTCAGCTGTTTTCTTGTCTAAATCAGAGCGAGTCCGAGCCTAACGAGCAAGAGCAGTCTTCTTCAAGGCCTCCGCGGCTTCCAGTCGGTTTACAAGTTGATCTATTTCCCGAGAGGAAGCAGCTAGTACTTCATGCTCTTGCTCCGACCGAGCGTCAGTCTTTGCCAGTTGCGTCCTTAGGGCGGTTATCTCATCGCGGAGGAGTGCCTGACCATCCTCACCTGCAGGGAGAGTGCAATGAGCTAGCTGGTTCTCTAGCTCTTTTATCCCGAACTCCGCCGCCCGACGTTCCCTAGTACTGATGACCAGGGCCTGAGCGACCACTCGGCGACCCAAAACTATGCAAAAACAAATAGTATAAGTAGAAGAGATGGGTAATAAAGGGAAAAAGAGACTTACCTGAGTAGAGTCCATAAAGAAATTATCAGCCAGACTCAGATGTTTCATCCTCAGATCATCTCCAGGCCTTGGTCCTAGCTAGCAGCTAGCCGACCATGTAAGTTGAGTGGCTGGGGCTCAACTATCTGAGTCAGGGTGGTTTCCGAGGGGGGTTGCACCTCCACTGGAACTCGAGGAATATTGTGCATGGATAGGAGGGCGGCTACGACATCTTCTCTGGTGGGATCAGCAACGACCGCCGAGCGAGAGGGTGTTTGACTGGGTGTAGAGGCTCTTGGGCGAGGTAACCCTGAGCCAGAGGCGGAGGCTCCCGAGCGAAGAGGAGCCGAGCCAGAAGCGGAGGCCCCCGATCGAGGAAGAGTCGACCTAGAAGCGGAGGCTTCAGAGCGAGAAGGAGCCGAGCCAGAAGTCGGGGCTCGGACCATCACACGGCTGGGTGGAAGAGTTGATAGGCCACATTGTTAGTAGGAGCCCTAGAGCCAATTATGTGATGATTGACTAGGGGCATTTTGTATCATATTCTATTATTAATAAAGGCATGTTTGGTTATTATACTTACTTTGTATTCTGTGCCGAATGACTAAGTATAATAATGTCCTTGTGTAGTAGGTTCTTATCTACATTATATCGATTGGTTGAATCAATAGTGAGATAATGTAGAGAACACTACACTAAATTATTCCTAGTCAAGCATCAATTATTCAAGGACAATATTGATGCATGGAGACTAGCATGTAGGTCAACTGATGACTTGAGCTCACAAGTCATGGATATGTAATATCAAGTTGACACATGGGTATACATTGGAGAATGTGTACTGAATGACCCTCCATGAGAAAGTTTCATAGATTGTCATATGAGTGTCATAGACTTTCTCATGTGACTATTGGTATGAATAGTCCTTAGACCTGAAGTCATTACGGTTCCCTACATAAGGAGTTATGTACTTTGGTATCGTCAAACGTCACCCGTAACAGGGTGGACTATAAAGGCGATCACTGGGTATGTAATGAATTATGCGGAGGGATGTGAGTGATGTAGATGGGATCTATCCCTCCCATATGACGGGAGTGATATCTGTGGGCCCCTTGATCGAGTAGGACTACTGAAACGCATGACCATGCACAAGTGAGTCAATATGAGATATTGAGCTCATTTGTTTGAGTGAGTCTACTCGGGATCAAGAAACACAAGATTGATTGAGGATGACACGGTCTATGCCTCATTGGTCAATCTAGATATCAAGGATAGAAGGACAAGGTCATACACTATCATAGTCACGGAGGTTTAGTCGGATCTCGACTTTTCTTGTTACTTGGGTAGCAATGATGCATTGCTAGATGACGCTCATTGCTTATGTGTCTAAAGTGTTTAGGCGTATTGCCAACGCCACGAGAACCTATTGGGTCACACACAAAGGACACAATACTTCGGGAAAGTTGGTCGGCAGATCGGAGCCCGAATTGGGAACTCGGGAGACCTGAGCCCGAGTTGGGAATTTGGGAGGTCAGTTCGGGGGACTCGAGTTGGGAACTCGAGGCGGGCCGAGTCGGAGCTCGGCGGACCGGGTCGGAGCTCGGCGGATCGGGTCGGAGCTCGGCGGATTGGGTCGGCACTCGACAGACTGGGTCGGAGCTCGGCAGACTGGGTCGGGAGCTCGCCACTCGGGAGACTTGGTCAAGAGACCGAGTCGGAAGCCCGAGAGGCCCAGTCGGAGTTGCATGGAAGAAAGAGAAAAGTCTCTTTTCATTGGATGAAAAGATTCTTTTCTTGCATGAGAAATGATAAAGAGCCACATAAAAAGATGTGCTCTTTATTGGGAAGCCAAAGAGACATAAACCTCTTTATATTCATGGGATGATTATAAAAGAGGGCTGGTGACTTTGGATGAGCTCTTCTTCTGATTGCCTTAGTTTTTCCCATTCCCTTCTTCTCTTCTTCCTCTCCTCCACTCTTGGCCGAAACCTTACTGTAAGGTTCTTGGTGTTTTCGAGCTACCTCAAGTTGCTAGCACAACTAAGGTAGTTCTCCCGAAGTTGAGAGATTGTGTCCGTGTGGATACGAATAGAGGCACGGACGCTTGAACGTGCAAGAGATCCGGCGCATCTTGGACGAGCGGGATAACCGAAGGGCACTCTTCAAAGATATAAACAGTAGATAAATCCATTAGATAGATAGCTTTGTACGAGTTTTCTTTCGCATGGATCGCTCGTGGGTTCTTGTTTCCGCTGCGTTTTTATTGTTTTGTGCCGGGAGAACCCAACACACACGCCTCTTCAGCCCGAGCTCGAGCTGCAGATGTACCGGAAGAGACAGTCACCCGAAGGCGTTTCCTCGTAGGCTCCCCAGAGATCGACTGCTCTGTGGCTGTGGTCGGTGTTTTTGCCTCCACGTCTGCCACTGGGAGATCTGTTTCAGGCTCCTCAACCAACAACTCATGATCCGAATAATCCCCTCCATCACCTGGCTGATCAATAGCTGGAGCGACGTTTACTGGGGGCACCTCCCGACTGGCCAATAGCTTCGTGGCTCGGGCATTCAGTTCTTCCTCCTCCAACCTAGCTGGTCTATAATGAGGGCGTCCATCATGGTCTCGGTTGCAACCCAGAGAGAGCTTTAATTAGCATTAAAAGACTCCTAAACAAAATGGAAACTTACCAAAGGTGTCGGGCAACTCTGCGGGAATGTGGCTCAGCTGGAAAATATAGAGCACAACCTTGCTCAATAGTTTGCCGGCATGGAAGCGGAGCCCACCAATTTTAGAAAAGACCATTTGGAAGCCGAGGTCTGAACGATATTTCTTGGGCATAGGAGGGTGGACAAGCAAACCCTCCACCCACTTAGTCGGCTAGGTCGGGGGTAGGGCGGAGCACACATAAAAGAAATGGGATTTCCATCCCTTATTAGAAGAAGGAACCTTATCTAGGAAAGCAGATTTAGCTCGGGCTTCGAAGAAAAAATAGCCCGACTCTTGCATTTTGAGGTAGAAGAAGAAGCGGAAGACTCGGGGGTCAAGAGGGATGCGGTAGGTATCGAAGATGACTACGGTCCCACACAGGATCCGGATATAGTTGGGGGCTAATTGGGAGAGGGGCACTTGGAAGTACTGACAGACCGCTGTGATGAAAGGGTGCAGAGGGAATCGCAGGCTGGCCAATAGGTGGTCCTTGAAGATGGTGAAATAACTCATGGGAGGTTGATGGGGTCGGTTGAGACAAGAAGGAAGGGCCAAAAGGTGATCCTTAGGAATCTGGTAATATATGCGAAGGGTCTCTAGATGACCCATAGTCAAAGTTGAAAGGGTAGTCGTATACCACAACCCGAACGAGGAAGACAACTCGGCCATTGAGTCGGGCTCGGGAATTAAGAGAAGAAACTCAGAAAAAGAGAAGAATACCTAGAGGTCGGGTTCACCGGAAAACACCGGTCGCCGGAGCTCACAGGGTCGGGCAGTAGAGATCGGACAAAAGAGGAGGTGAAAGCGAAAGGTGAAACGGTGAGGGGTGGAATGAGAGGGGAAGCCTATTTATACTGCGCCTAGGACGAAGAGAACCGTTGGATGATGGAAGGGAAAAAGGCGGGATTGGATCTCAGCCGTCGGTCTCCCGCTCTTTCCCAAGGTCTTGAGATTTTTTCTCGGCCGCCGTACGCGTCTGACTGATGACGCATCGTTGCCAGAGGCTCCCAGTCGGGGAATGACACATGGCATGGCATTGATGGCTGATTTGATAGGGGATTCGGCATTTAAGACTGGAGATCTTGGGGTCGAAATGAAGGTCAAGAATACGAAGTCTGGATTAGCCGACCGGGCGGGTAGCCTAGTTAGTTGGACCTGGCGCCTCCTTCGACTAGACTTGAAAGGGAGGCTTGTGATCCGGGCGAGTAAGTGTTCAGAGTAAGTCAAGGGCTCGGTCGAATCAGGTCGGGGTCGAACGTGGTTAAGCTGGGTTAACCTTGGTCTAATGAGCCAGACATGGATCTGGTCAGAAGTATTAGTCGATGTAAGTGGAGCCATGGCTCAGCCGCTGTCATCCGGGCGCATACTCCCGATCGAGGCCTTCTGAGATAAGCACCCAGGTCAGGCACCTTGGGTCGCGCACCCTGGGTCGGGCACCCAGGGTCAGGTACTCTGGATCGGGCACCCAGGGTCAGGCACCCTAGGTCGCACACCATGGATCGGGCATCCAGGGTCAGGTACTCTGGGTCGCGCACCCTGGGTCGGGCACCCAGGGTCGGGTACCCTGGTACACCCTAAATTGGACATCCTGAGTTGGGTACCCCGGATCGGGTACCCCGGGTCGGTCACCCTGGGTCGGGCACCCTGGGTCAGATACTCTAGGTCGGGCATTCTATAACCATCCTAGAAACGTGAGTGGCCGAAAGGCCAAGCTTGTCTGATCGACCCAGGTCGTGAGTTGGTAGACCCGAGCCGACTGTCCCGAATGAGTGACAGGTTACCTCATCAGTGGAGATCTCCCAAATCTCTCCATTATGAGAAAAAGACCTCTGACATAATCATGACCTGACAGAGCCGCCAAACATTAACTGGGGTCATAGGGGACAACTTGGGCAGATTGTCAGGCGGCTGTGGCAGTCACACAGAGCAACTAAAGCTGCCATTAGTCCAGTCTGCCAACTGACCAGTTCTTAATGAGACATGACATCTCTGACAGGGCAGAGAGCTTCTCCTCCCCTATATAAACCCCCCTTGGGGCTCCAATGAGGGGGTTGCTGCCATTTGAAACCTTTGCTCCACTTTGCGCTCTCGTTTTTGATCCGACCCAAGCCACTTGTGTCCTATTAGTACTCAAGCCCGACCCCAACCGACACGCTACTGCAGACTGGGGTCATCTTGGTCAGATCGAGTCATCCTAATGAGGACTTTCTTTACTTATCGATAGGATCAAATATATATGTTTTAGTTAATAACTAAGGATTAAATATACTGATGAAGGTGAGAAACATTACAGCCCTCCCTCTTTAGATATGGCAGTACGTTAAAGCCTTTTTCTTTGACTAGTCCATAAGCAGCTTCGTTTGCTGTGTTGGAAGACAGCCAGAAAACAGAGCTTCATGTAATCTGGGAGTTTGTCGATCGCATTAACATCCCACCTGAAATTAGTTAATCAATTTCGAGCCTGTATCAAAGTCAAAAATTTATCACCTGAAATTAATTAATTAATTACGACCTCTCTATTGCATCTGTGAAGTTCTCAAGCTCTTCCAAGTACAATATTCCCTGAAAGTAGAATATTCCGGTTCAAAGGCGCATCCAACGACCAACAAATAGTTGGCGATCAACCTGTCTCTGCAATTCCAAGATCTGGCCATGCACCATCTGTTCGGCTGTTCCATCCACATATATAATATATAATATATATGAGCGTTAGCTGCTCTGGAATTCGCGATGCATGCATTCACATATATGGCTACAATTACTAATTATACCTCGAAAGTTTGCCGAGTTCTTTCTTGAGCGTATCCTAAACCCGGTGTCCCGGTTGAAATCCAACTTAGCGAATTCTAAAAGTACAGGATCAATCACAGTTTTGTGATAAGATCTTCGAGTTCACCAGAACACCAGTCTTCATTTGTTCAAGGATAGTCTTTAAATCAGACGGTATGTCATTTAAACTTTCTACTATTTGGACCAGGAGCGGTATCTGCGTATTATGTTGCTTGATCATAGCAGAATTATCGGATGTAGGGTCTTGAAATTTACTAGGCCTGGCGAACCCGATTGCAGGGGATTCAATCAGCTCTGTGACTTTTACTGCTTCTTTGTATGATGTTGTACTCTTGGTGAGGATGTAAATGTTCATGAAGCAGTCCACCTTTCAAGCTAGTGGAGAAGGATCTCCACTCTTTCAATTTTCTTGCTAAGTTCTTCAGTGAGTCTCAGTGCCTCCCTTTCGACAAGCATTGGTTGTTCCGCAATCTCAGCAACAAGTTCTCATACTTCCTACTTTATTAGTGGTCTATTTTCTGTATAGACAACTGTTAAGTTTTTCAAAGCAATACTTGTTGAACCGTTCGCTCAAGGTTTTGGTATTTCTCAAGGAGTTTAAAGTTTTTCAAGTATACTCTCGCGTATAAACAGGTTCGGTCGTATACTACGGCTAGGTTATTTGCTAGTTGGTTGGTTGTGACTTTGGTGATATATGCAAGATCAAGGTACTCTAGGTTGGATGTTCGAGAGTTGTTATACCATTCTTGTATTGACTTTTTCCATATTTCTGACATCTAAACTCATTACTTTAAGATTTTTAAGGTAGGGCAGTTCCTTACCAAGCTTTGCTTACACAGGTGTGCCCTTAGTCTTACAATGACCTCCTTGCCTTACTACCAAATTAAGACCTGTTCTTTTGCTAATCACCTGATTTGCATAATACTGATGACCGCGTGTCGTACCGCGAGTATCAAATACAATTAAAGTATCGAACTCCTCTAAACTAATGTAGCATAGAGTAACTCGAGTCGTCTCCCAACGAATGTAGTTGATGCATTATAAACCTTAGGATCTATGTTATTGTTTTTGGGTTTTGGATATTAAACTGGGGTTTGGATTTGAGAGCTATGACTACGAAATGAAATTGCAAAGCAAGTATGAAATCTAATCCTAATTAATGAAAGACAATGCGAATAAAGAAAATCTACTCTAATTTAAACTATACTTGCAAGGATTAAAAGCAACATAAAGTAAAGCAATTAACAAAACCTAGATTAATCAAACCTGATTACATCCAAATAAAAACAAGAACTCAAAGCAATTAGAAGAGACAAGACAAGCAAGAATTAAGCAAAACAAGAGACATGAAATTAAACCTAATTATAGAAGCATTTAGTCGAACAACTTATAAGCAATATTCAAAATGACATGAGTGCGTGCAATCCTAACCCAGGGAAGAACAATCTAAGTACAAGAATTCATCAATTAACACAAGCATCCAACTACATTAAACCAATTAACCAAATCTTATGCAGAGCTGTGAAGAACTGCCGGATCGGATGAAGGAAAGCTGTGAAGGAAGAGCTGTTAAGACACTGAATTGCTGTGAAGAAATTGAATTGCTGTGAAGGAACTGAATTGCTATGAAGGAATTGAAGTTGCTGCTGGATGCTGATGAAGAAATGCTGCCGGATGCTGATGAAGGAGAACTTCTATAAAGAAGAACTGCTATGAAGGGTGAACTGTTGTAAAGGTAAACTGCTGTGAAGGAAAAGCTGCTGCCGGAAATGGAAGAGATGGAGAAGAAGATAGAAGGTCGTCAGCTAGGGTTCGAACCCTGGGCCCTAGCTTGTGCGGTCGGCGACGAGATGGAGCTTGGTGTTGGTGGCTGCTGTAATCTATGGAGCGGTGGAGACTCCTCTTCTAACCCGAAGAAGAGACCCTTACTCTCTCCCCTTCTAACCCGAAGGGAAGAGGTGGAGAGGGAGGTCCGAAGACCGGCCGGCGGCAGTGAGATGATGAGGAGAACCGCCGGCCGAAGGAAAGGAGAAGTGGAAGAGATCGCCGCCTGAGGGAGAGATGATGAATCGAGTCGGGGACCCCCGTCTCCGCTTCCTTCGCGTCTCTGCCCTCCTTATGTTTGGCCCGGCTTCAACCCAGCCTTTCGGTTCGCATCAGCCTCAGCCCAGCATTTGGCTTGACCCAGCCTCAGCCCAGCATTTGGCTTGGCCCAACTGTTCGGCATTTGGCTTGACCCAACTGTTCGGCTGCCAGCTATTTGGGTCAGCTCTATGTTTAACCTAGCATTTGGGTTCAGCCAAGTCCTCGGTTCAAGGTCCAATCTTTAATTCCCTACAAAAATCATGAAATAATACCAAAATTTAGAGGAAATTATACTGATCTCCAAAAATAGATCCTAATCGTAAAATATGATATAAACATGATTTAAACATACGAGAGGATAAAAATTGTCAAGTAAATGAGCAAATAAAATGACCTAAAGTGCTAGTTATCACACCCCCACACTTAATTCTTGCACGTCTCGAGCAAGTAAATAAAACTAAAAGAAAATAAAATATCTCCCAAACATCACATCCCCTTTCGATACTTTAAAAATAATAAAAGAAGGTTACTTAGGATCATCAAGTCTCAAGAATCAATGTATTTATGGGTCCAAATCTCACATAAGTCAAAGGCATGGTAATTTCATCAACTTGAATACACTAAGCATGACAAAAACCTCCCCAGATAGATATATGCATTGATGCTCACAAAAATAATAAATATGAAAGTGGAGTTCTCTCAAACCATTCATGACATTGCACTACCATATGCTTGCTTATTTTCTACTTCTCCACTACTATAACATAAGTACACCAATCAAGAGGACTTTTCAATGATTAATGATGAAACCAAGTGCTAACAAGAGAACAAGAAAGTAGATAACAAAGAAGATCAAAGAGAATATTAGAGCATTGGGGTAATCGACATGATGTATACAATCAAACGATATGCCAAAATAAAAACTCAACCAAGCATCCAACACTCAAAATTCTTCTTGCACATTCTCAATACAATACATAACAACCACTTACAACACCTCTAAAAATGCATGTATGTATCAACAACTTAACTCTTGAATTTCTCTCAATGATAATATCAAATGAGTATACATCAAGAAAATATTCCTTCTTGTTCATCACTAACAAAAATCCCGAATGCTTGAGAAATTTTTTTTTCACTCTCTTTAATTTTCATTCTTTTCTTTTCTATTTTTTTTTCACTTCTTTTTTTTCATTTTTTTAATTTTTTTTCATCTCTCATCATTTTTTTTTCTTTTCACAGAGAGATTTTTTTTTCAACAAGCATTCGTCCATACACACTTGTCTTCCCCCCACACTTAACACTTGAGCGTCTCACGAAAACTACTAAATATGTAATAAAGCATGATAACATCTCAAACTCACAATAATAGAGGCTAATAATAGACAAATAAAAATGTACTCATCATGCAATCACCCCATGCTTTCATCGCATGCTCAAGGAAAGAATAAGCTAACAAAGATATGACAGTGAGAATATAGTGACAATGAGAGGATCTGAAAGACAATGAAACATGAAAGTAATAGGTGAAATGCTCACTAGTAATAGTCGCAAAATAGAGGGAAAACTAAGGGAGCGCTTGGTATAAATTTGGCAATGGGAATGGTAATGGGTTTGATTAAGGGGTTTATGGGTTTAGTGATAACCTAGTGGGGGGTGAGTTATGAAATCAAGGGTATCATATCCTTATTTTGATTCCGATTCCCGTATACCAATCATCATCAATGGGAATGAAATCTATTTCATTCCTATTCCCACCTTCTAAACCCGCTTACCAAGCGCCCCCTAAGAGTTCGACAAGAAAGGTTGCCTCCATCATATTCATGTAAGCTTATGCTATTATAATTTCAAAAAGAATCAAAGCAAGTTCTAGAGTGTCAAGTATCACAAATGCTATCACACATAAGAGGATTAAGGATATGCATGACAATATCCTCACTAGGTGAATAATAAAAGGTCATGCTTAATCCAACAAGATAGAGTCCATCACCACAACAAATGACTAAATGCAATTAATGTCTCCAAGCATACCAAGGAAACCAAAACTCAATAGTCAGACTTAACCATCTTTTATGATTCTCTAAGCATAATAAAGGTACATGTAGGGAGATACAACTAGAAGTCAAACAAAGTTTATTCAAGACCAAACAAAATGCAGAATGAGGAAGCAAAACATGAATGCAAAGTATAAAAGCAAACAAACATGCGAGTATAAACATAAAGAAAAATAAGAAAAGGAAAGAAAAGGAACAAACTCCCCTTTATTCCTGGCGGTTGGAGTCTGTTTAGGAGTAGTATCCATCCAGGTAGTGGTAGGGTTTGGGCAGTCGAGGGAGCATTTCTCACGTGATCACTGTCATAGTGTACAGCTCCCCCATACTTCAACTTCGCATAAGTGTGTTCCGGTGGTTGAAGGCGATTCAGGTACAAATTAAGAGGTGAGGTGCTACAAGTCAAAGTAAGAGCAACTCCTCCCTCTTGATGCTTTTTAGAAGTCCTTCCAGGAGGTTGGAGTCTGTTTAGATGGAGCATCCACTCCAGAAGCCTACGTGACCCTGTAAAACCATGTAATACCTTTCTCAAGCGTGCAGGGTAAGAAAGAAGTGTAATACCATCAATCTCTATATAAAAAGAATCGAGGTATGCATCACATCCAATGAAATCTATCTTAGGTACCTCTATTAGTTTTTCACCGTCAATATATGCATAGGATGTGTCAAGTAATTCATCAGTACCAATAAAATCAACACTAGATACCTCCATGAATTTTTCACAATCAATTTCTAAATAAGATGTATCAAGACATGCATCACCACCAATAAAATCAACATTGGGTACCTTTATGCAATTTTCATAATTATTTTTCACAAAGGATGTATCAAGAATATCATCACAACAAGCAAACTCAACACTAGGTGTGTCCAAACATTCACCACAATGAACAGAATCAATTTTAGGTGCCTCTACAGGTTTTTCACAAACAATTTCTACAGAAGATGTGTCAATAAATTCATCACAATAAACAACATCAATTTTAGGCACCTCTAAGAATTTTTCACAATCAGCATTTATATGAGATGTATCACAACATGCTTCACTTTCAACAAATTCAACACTAGGTACTTCTATGAATTTTTCACAATCAAATTCTATAAAAGATGTATCCATAAGTGTATCACAAACAATAAAATCAGTTTGAGGTACCTCTATGCAATTTTCAAAAGTAATAGGAGGAATACCTACCTGATCGTGCTGAAGAATACCTGGAGGTTCTACAAGAGTAGATGTAATTATTGGCTCCTCCTGGTAATGTGCAATCTCCTCTTCAGGTTCAGGTTCTGGTGGACACTCAACTGAAACAGGTGATTCTTGGGTTCTTGCTTTCACCATGCAAGTCCCTACACTTTCATACTGTTCCTTTGAATTTTCTAATGTATCAGTCAATGGTGGTCCTTGGGGCTCAGTGCAATCCCCTACACCTGTGAATTCATCTGCAATGCAAGCTTCCTCAGTAGTATCTGCAACAACCATATTTAAAAAATTAGGACCAATAGTAACAATATCATCGCAAAATAAAATTCTAGAATGATCCTGTGGAGCTTCAGCTTCGAATTCAAGGCTGTCACAAGCTTTACTGTCAATCTCCTCCAATGCCTCTGTCTCTACTGCATCTTCAACCTTATCTGAGCTAAAATCTCCTCCTACTATGTCAAGTGAAACATCATCAGCGATAAACTTTGCCTCAACAACTTCATCTGAAATATCCATGCTAATGCTAGGAGGATCCTCTCCATGCCCCTCAGAATTAAAAGTAGCTAGAAAAGATAATTGTACTGATCTTTGGGCTTGTATTTGATTCATTTGATTAACCAATTGTCCCAGGTGTCTCTCAATATTTTTAAGAGCAGAATCATACTCTTGTTGTTGAGCCTCAAGCTCATTAGGATTCTCAAAGCCTCCTTGATTGGTGTGGAACTCCTGTTGGTCTTGAAATGTAGCATAAGGCTGCTGAAGACCATGAGTAGGTTGTGAATTCTGAAAATCAAATAGTTGGGGCTGATCTGCTTGCTGAAAGTGTTGGTTGAAAATTTGAAAATTCTGGGGCTGAGAGGATGGAAAATCTTGCTGAGAATTCAGGAATGGTGGCTGATAAACTTGCTGTGAATGTGGCCATCCTTGCTGATCATAATTGAATGGTTGTTGGAAATCTTGGAAATTTTGCTGAAACTGCTGAAATGGTTGAAAATTTTGTTGAAAATTTGGATTGTACCCTTGCCGAAAATTCTGAAATTATGGTTGAAACTGCTGTGGTGGCCGATTGAAAGTTTGGTACTGATGAAAATCTAAATAGGGTTGTGGAAATTGTTGGAAAGACTGAAATTGTGGTTGCCCTTGCTGAAATTGGTAATTTGGTTGCTGAAAATTTGAGTGGGACTGCTGAAAATATTGGTTTTGCTGCCGAAATTGTTGACACGGCTGCTGGTGAGTAGATGAATAAGCATTTGTCCTTTGATGGCACTCCATCAGCTTAAGCAAACATTTTAACTCCAACAATGAATTTTTGATCTCTGATTGCTCATTTGAAAACATTTTGAATCTGCAGTCCTGTCACAAAACAAGTAAAATGGCAGCAATCGTATACAAAAGATAAAGCAATCAAGAATAGAATCAAAGGATATAATTATCAAGCACCACTACATTCCCCGGCAACGGCGCCAAATTTTTGATGACTGCGTGTCGTACCGCGAGTATCAAATACAATTAAAGTATCAAACTCCTCTAAACTAATGTAGCATAGAGTAACTCGAGTCGTCTCCCAACGAATGATGCATTATAAACCTTAGGATCGTATATTATTGCTTTTGGGTTTTGGATATTAAACTGGGGTTTGGATTTGAGAGCTATGACTACGAAATGAAATAGCAAAGCAAGTATGAAATCTAATCCTAATTAATGAAAGACAATGCGAATAAAGAAAATCTACTCTAATCTATGTTGATGCAGTCTGGCCCGGTTGTTATTTTGGTGTTTGACAATGATTTAAGTTTGGTTGAGCGAATTTGGGTTAAAGTCCTGGTCGGGGACTGGGCATGAAACCCTGGTGAGTGAAGCCAGGTCCTAGCTTGTGAAGCTAGGTTGAAATCCCGGTGAGTGAAGCCGGGTCCTGGTGAGTGAAGCCAGGTGATGGAAATCTCGGTGAGTGAAACCGGGTCCTGGTGAGTGAAGCCAGGTGTTGGAAATCCCGGTGAGTGAAGCCGGGTCCTGGTGAGTGAAGCCAGGTGTTGAAAAGTCCTAATTCGGAATAGGTGGGTGAAAAGTCCTAGCTTGGAGGGCTAGGTGAAAAGTCCTAGCTTGGAGGGCTAGGTGAAAAGTCCTAGCTTGGAGGGTTAGGTGAAAAGTCCCATCTTGGAGAGTTAGGTGAAAAAGTCCTGGCTTAGAGGGTTAGGTGCCTAGCTTGGAGGGCTAGGTTGGATGAAGGTCTAACTCGGAGGGGTTGGGTGAAAAGTCCTAGCTTGGAGGGCTAGGTGAAAAGTCCTAGCTCGGAGGGCTAGGTGAAAAGTCCTAACTTGGAGGGTTAGGTGCAAATTCCCAACTTGGAGAGTTAGATTGAAAAATCCTTAGCTTGGAGGGCTAAGGTGAATGAAATCCTAGCTTGGAAGGCTAGGTCTGCGTCCCTGGATCGGTCTGGTGACCGATCAAGGAGTTGGCACGCTGCTCCTTCGTGGATCGGTCTGGTGACCGATCCAGCAATGTCTGATCGGTCTGGTGACCGATCAGGGAGCGAACAGTGATTTGAGTTCCCCTGCTGATCTGCTCCTGATCGGTCTGGTGACCGATCAGGGATACTGCTCAGATCGGTCTAGTGAACGATCATTTGTCGCAAGGTTCTCACTATCACCGATCAGGATGACTCCTGATCGGTCTGGAAGCAACCTGATTGGTCTGGTGACCGATCAGGCTGGAGCCTGATTGGTCTGGTGACTGATCAGGCAGGAGCCTGATTGGTCTGGGGACCAATCAGGAGTGTGCAGAAGACTTCTGGATCGGTCTGGTGACCGATCAGGCTCCTCCCTGATCGGTCTGGGGACCGATCAGGAGCAGAATTTTAATTTAAATACGCTGTCAGAAGCTCTGATCGCGCTGTTTTCTCTGCCGATTCTCTGATACACTGCTGATATATGTTGATATGAGTTGCTAAGCTTCTATTGGAGTGTGCAGGATTTACAGGGATGATTCAAACATTGGAGGAGAGTCAATGGGAGGCTTTCCTTGGAGCAGGTTTGGCTGTTTCCTTATTTCAGGTCTCAACGACGTCTGGAGAGCAGCTGGCAACTGATGGAGGCTCAGCTGGAGAGGGTCTTCAGTGGACTGAGTGCTCAGGGAGTCAGGGGGTCAGGCTGTGGCTTCAGTGGATGCTGATGGAGAGCCTGGTGATGGAAGTAGATGCTTAAGACGAGGCTGGAAGCAGAGGAGCGACAACGTGAAAACAGACAGGAACTTGAGAAGTTTGGCTGTGCTGTGTGTTGTGCTCTCTGTTGCTTGGTGCTTGAGCGTTCTTGTTTCATCTTTGTGAGATATCCTTCTCTTAGTCTCGTGAGCTTGTATCCTATTGAGACGCTTGTGGAGAGGTTTCTCCACCGAGAAGGAGGCGCTGTTTTATTCGGGTCACCGGGGCTTGATCTGCCGACGATCAAGGGATCGCTCACCTTACGGGCACGCCAAGGAGTAGGGGTAAGTTATCCCCGAACCTTGTAAACGACCATTGTTAGCGTATTGGTTTGTATTCTTCCTTCCCTGCATTTCTGTTTCTGCTGTTATATTTGTATTGCTTCCGCTGTGGCTAACCTAAGTGCAGAGAAATTTGAAAACGGCTAAGTCTTGAGGGTCAGGCTATATTCACCCCCCTCTATAGCCATCTCGTTTCCAACAATCTAAACTATACTTGCAAGGATTAAAAGCAACATAAAGTAAAGCAATTAACAAAACCTAGATTAATCAAACCTGATTACATCCAAATAAAAACAAGAACTCAAAGCAATTAGAAGAGACAAGACAAGCAAGAATTAAACAAAACAAGAGACATGAAATTAAACCTAACTATAGAAGCATTTAGTCGAACAACTTATAAGCAATATTCAAAATGACATGAGTGCGTGCAATCCTAACCCAGGGAAGAACAATCTAAGTACAAGCATTCATCAATTAACACAAGCATCCAACTATTAAACCAATTAACCAAATCTTATGCAGAGCTGTGAAGAACTGCCGGATCGGATGAAGGAAAGCTGTGAAGGAAGAGCTGTTAAGACACTGAATTGCTGTGAAGAAATTGAATTGCTGTGAAGGAACTGAATTGCTGTGAAGGAATTGAAGTTGCTGCTGGATGCTGATGAAGAAATGCTGCCGGATGCTGATGAAGGAGAACTGCTATAAAGAAGAACTGCTATGAAGGGCGAACTGCTGTAAAGGTAAACTGCTGTGAAGGAAAAGCTGCTGCCGGAAATGGAAGAGATGGAGAAGAAGATAGAAGGTCGTCAGTGCGGTCGGCGGCGAGATGGGGCTTGGTGTTGGTGGCTGCTGCGATCTATGGAGCGGTGGAGACTCCTCTTCTAACCCGAAGAAGAGACCCTTACTCTCTCCCCTTCTAACCCGAAGGGAAGAGGTGGAGAGGGAGGTCCGAAGACCGGCCGGCGGCAGTGAGATGATGAGGAGAACCGCTGGCCGGAGGAAAGGAGAAGTGGAAGAGATCGCCGCCTGTGGGAGAGATGATGAATCGAGTCGGGGACCCCCGTCTCCGCTTCCTTCGCGTCTCTGCCCTCCTTATGTTTGGCCCGGCTTCAGCCCAGCCTTTTGGTTTGCATCAGCCTCAGCCCAACATTTGGCTTGACCCAGCCTCAGCCCAGCATTTGGCTTGACCCAGCCTCAGCCCAGCATTTGGCTTGACCCAACTGTTCGGCATTTGGCTTGACCCAACTGTTCGGCTGCCCAGCTATTTGGGTCAGCTCTATGTTTAACCTAGCATTTGGGTTCAGCCAAGTCCTCGTTTCAAGGTCCAATCTTTAATTCCCTACAAAAATCATGAAATAATACCAAAATTTAGAGGAAATTATACTGAGCTCCAAAAATAGATCCTAATCGTAAAATATGATATAAACATGATTTAAACGTATGAGAGGATAAAAATTATCAAGTAAATGAGCAAATAAAATGACCTAAAGTGCTAGTTATCAAATACCAACAACCTTAAATGATCAGAAAGTTATGGGCTAGCACAAAAAGAAAGAAAAATTCATTCAAGAAGGATAACAGACAATCTATATCCTTCCCTTAGTACCCTAACCTTAAGGGTTTACGCTATCATGGCCATCTCTTTAAAACAAGCTATGATACCAAAAAGAGGGGGGTGGGGCGGCGTTGAAATAAAAAGAAATAAGAAGAAGAGATGTAGAACTCACAGATTCTTAATACTTCAAGCTTAATTACAACTTCCTTAGGTAGAGACCAAGGATCGCTTGTGTTCTTTGCGAGGGATTACCTTCCCTTTTTATAGAGGAGGGTGAGAGATGTCGGGTGCTCATTGGGCCCCATCATCACATGCTCTATAGTCCTTTGATAAGGGGGAATCTACTTTACACGCTACTCAGATCACTTTACAGCTTGTGATATGTCCTTTGCGATAAGAAAGGAATCAACATTATTGCCTTTATAACTCCTTCGGATAAGGAGTCTTAATTATTGCCGACAGGGGGTAGTGGATGCGTCCTTTGATTCTTTACGGGTCCATCACTTCCGCAAAGTATCTTTTACAGTTGGAAAGAGTCCATCCTTCTGAAAGCATCATGTAATAGATTTGCAGCTGTTTCCAGCTGTTCATCTAATTATTTGGTAGCTGGATACCAATCCGACCACCAGTTCTCAGATGTACTCCTTCTTTGGCTTTCTTCCTTCTTCATTGAGTGCAGCTTCCTGAGTTGCTGGAGGGAGTTGGCTGCCTGTACTACTGTAACGCCCGCTATTTTTTTCCCTTTAAGCGGCGTTACGCTAACATACTTAGGGGCATGTGAACATCGTAAGGCAGCGGAATACTTAAATCTTACACATACATGCACCTAACTATTCTTCTTAACATGGTGACATGGAACTTAGCATAGTAACATCATACTTAACATCATATCATACTTAACATAATATCATAAAGTCACCTAAGTCATTCATTACAAGCACATAAGTAGCAAATGTAAAGTTTTAGCAAAAGACTTGTAAATGTATCTCTTTCTTGGTCAAGTCACTACCACACACATACTCTTATCCCTCCTGCTGCTTCCCCTATTGTCCTCTTGCTTGATCTGCGGTATAAGTAAATAAGACTATAAGCACATAGGCTTAGTAAGACTCTTTCCTACTCACTAAAACCATTCATCACTTAAACATAAGCACACAAAACATTAACATAACTTGGTGCTTGGCATGAATCATAAGCATAAGACGTCACCCATCCTTAACATGGCGTAATACATGGCATACATATACGTAAAGCATATTTAACATGGCATGATACATGGCATACGTATAAACATAAATCACATTTCACACGACATGATACATGGCATACATATAAACATAAAACACATTTAACATGACATGATACATGGCATACATATAAACATAAAACACATTTAACATGACATACATATAAACATAAAACCTACTGAACCTGACATGATACATGGCATACATAAAACATTTTGAGCATGACATGATACATAACCTAACCATAATTATATTCTTAACATAAACTTAAGCATAAAACATTTACTATCATGCATCATTCTTACCATAAGACATGGGCGTAAAACATATTCTATCATGGTGTGATGCATAACATGAATGAATGCATGAGTTGAATGCATATACATAAGGATGCTTACTTTTAAAAATCATACTTTTAAATATTTAACATAATCATAACATCATTGGGGGTCCCCGGCTTGTACCATATACATACATCATAAGCGCGCATCCCTAAGTAAATACGAGATAGCGAGCCCCGACCTACTAGGGTAGGAACAGCATATACGGTAGTTCCAAAAACCGTGGACAGCATAGTCGGTAGTCCAGAACCGGGGCGTTCTTAAGGTGCCCATCCCTGTTGCACAGCTTCGGTAGTGCCAGAACCGTGGACAGCATAGTCGGTAGTCCAAAACCGGGGCGTTCTTAAGGTGCCCATCCCTTGGACCCATACTTCGGTCCGGTACAAGCCCATTCATAAAGTAAAATAACTTTCCATGTTTCATCATTTATAGGACATTCATAGCACTATCTTCATTATGCCTTAAAGACATAGACATTATCATCATTTATAAACATGGCATGCTTACATAAAACATCATTCTTGTTCATAGTGCTTGCATAATCATGGTACATAAGGTAAGCATTGCATTGTACTCATAGAACATGACATGTTTACTTAGACCATCATCTTAATTCATGGAGCTTGCATGATCATGATATATAAGATAAACATTGCATTATATCCATAAAACATGCCATAATTACATAGACCATTCTCCTAGTTCATCTAACTTGCATGATCATGGTACATAAGATGAGCATTGCATCACATACATAAGTATAATATCTATCACAAGCATGCATGGGTAGAACTCCTAAAAACATGCTACTTACTATCTAAGAGCATGACATAGAACATAAGACATTCATGAATAAATCTTACTAAGCATGGCATCTAACACAAACATATTAACCATGAACTATAACACCTAAGGTTAGGTTAAAGGTAACATAATTTCTACCATATGCTTGAACCTATATATCATAATAAGCCATAACCTTCATTCTTGAAACCCTAACTCCTCCTAGACCCTAATCACATTGCTTGGCTGAAACTTGTAAGGAGGGTTCTATCATTCAATTGACACATGAGGTAGCATAAGATAAGGAAAAGACCATACATTACTTATGAAGCCATAGGAAGCTATTTGGACTCATGCTTTAGGGTTAACCCTAACTCCTAGTCCTTCTTCCTAGGGTTGGCCGAAACCTGCAAGGGCTGTGGGTCCATGGAAAATTCATAAAAAATTCCAATTAACCATCTAACACCATCCATACCATACCATAGGAGCCATTGGAATCCATACTTGCAACGAACCCTAACTCCTTGCCCTAGGACCTTCTTGGCCGAAACCTTAGGGTTCCAAGCCTTGTGAGAATTCTCATAAATCACCCTCAACCTCCCTTGTATCATGAAGGTACACAAAATACATATTTGGAGGTTTAAATCCAACCCTAACCATGGATTCATAGGGTTGGTCGAATCCTAAAGGATACTAGGGTACCCTAAAAATTCTCCAAATCATCTCTTAACCTATATTTATCATAAGAAAACATTAGAAAGCATTTGTGAAATTTTTAACATCATCTTGGACCCAAAATCTATGGTGGCCGAATGCCCTAAGGGTCCAAGCCATGGTTTTCTCCATCATCAAACCCAAATCACACTTCATATTATGATAAACATCAAGAAAACTATTATACCACAGGTGAGAGAGTCTTACCTTAGATTATCTTGGTTTTAGACCTTAGGTTTGGGAGAAGGATGAAGACCTTTTTGCTTTTTAACCACCTCTAGCCTTTGTAACCTTGAACAAGAATCTTGGATCTTGAAGGAGTGGACTTCTTGTGGACTTTTTCCCCAAGGAAAACCCCTCCTATGGGGTTCGGCTAGAAGGAGGAAGAAGGAGAAGAAATGTGGCTTGGTGGATGAGGAGAAGAGAAATGAACCTTAATGGTTAAGTTATCTCTTATTTATGCACCATGAAGAGGGGTAAGTGAAGAGACATGGTGCCTTCTCTCATGTGACTCTTCACTTCCTCTAGCCTTAACAAGAATTCACTTCATTCCCTCATAGCACTCCCTTGCTAGGTGAATTGGTTAGTGCATGCTTGGTTGGAGACAAGGTCTAAGGTTCAATCTTTGGTGCATGCACTTTACTTTTATTTTTTTTTTTATTTCATTTTTTTCTTATTTTCGAAAATTCCCTAAAATTCACCCATATTCATGCTAAAATTCCTAATTACAATTCTTTTATATTTATATTAATTTCTACCTAATTAAAACCCATTTTTGGAGCCCATATAAGGCCCATTAGTACTTAACTTCTAGATTTAAATAGGAAAATCATGCTAAAACTCATCCCTACTCATACTAATATTCTCAATTAAAATCAATTTATATTTATATTAAATTTTTGCCTAAAATCTATCAATAATCATGGTACTAGAAAGCCCATATAAGGCCCATCAGTACTTAGTTTCCCAATTTAAATGAGAAAATCATGGATTTCTAGGCTAGGGTTCGTACTAATATCTCTAGGTTCTTCGGAAAATTATCTAGACATGATCAATATTTTAAAGAAAATATTAAGATAATTTTCCGGGTCGTTACAACTACTGCCTGCTGTTGTAGTTGATGGAGTTGTAAGGCGATTTTAGTATATTCGCTGAGGGGGAGTGGCTATCATTGGTCTTGTAGGAGTTGTTGATATTTCTTAGAGAGGTTGATAGGGTCAGGAGGACTTGCATCATCTAGACTTGTGCTCCTGCATCAGGCTTCTCCTGTATTTCCTGGAGAGCTGGTGCCAACAATTCTAATTTGTCGAGGATTTCCTCCGACCATTCTGAAATAATAAGACAATGAATTAGTTTTGATAATGCATTAGCCAATTGATTGTCTTTTCCCTCTATATGCTCAAAACATATATGAACTCCTGTTCCAATAAGGTAATCCGTGAATGCCAACCACCTAACTCATGATGGTTTATTACTGGAGGATTTCCCAAAGAAACTGATAATGGCTTGACAGTCCATTCGGATTATTAACTCCCTTTTATCAAGATAATAAATTTTTAACACCTCCAGTGAATTCATTATTGCATGGATCTCGGCGTCAATAGTAGACTTGATGGGGGAAAACTTGCCACTTGCATAGGCGTAAATTTTTTCTATTGCTTTTGGGTCAAACTTGTTCCATTTCCATTTATAGATGTCACCCCATCCTTCCATGCACCCATCTACTTCAAGAATAATATAACAGTTTTCAGGAGGAACTTCCAGATTTGGTAAATTCTAGATTGTATTCTTGATCTATTGGACTAAGGCTCAATCCTGTGCATTCATTCTTTTATCGTCTATTGGGCTAGTCTTTGCGTAAAGTGGGCTTAGTAATTTTCCAAGGTTTGGAATATAATTTTTGGCGTAATTAAGAAGACCAAGCCAAGACCGCATCCCATGTTTTGTCATTAAGTCTTTGTTATAGAAATCCATGATCTTTTTAATAATATGAGGTTGCAATTTGATCTTCTGATTGCCAATAATTGCTCCAAGGAACTCCACTTCTAGGATCACAATTTTCATTTTAGTAGGGCTAAGTAATGCTTCTGAATGATGTCCAACATGATCTTGAGATGCTTAGCATGCTCCCTTTCGTTTTGAGAAAATATCAAAATATCATCAATATATACTGCTAGAAATTCTTCGGTACCTTTAAAACAGTTATCCATTTTTCTCTGAAAGATGGTTGGAGCGTTTTTTAGCCCAAAAGGCATTACCAGCCACTCATATAAGTCGTTGGGTACCCAGAAAGTCGTTCATTCAATAGAGTCAGGATGCATCGAGACTTGATGAAAACCGCTTTTAAGGTCAAATTTAGAATAGATCTTACTGCTACTGACCTTGCGGAGAATTGTATTAATTCCAGGAAGACTATATTGATCTTTATTTGTAAGATCATTTAGTTGTTTATAATTGAATACCATACGCTCCTTTCCTTTGACCTCTTTTCCTATCTTCGGGTCAATAGAAGTACCAGAATTGACAATGATAACAGTTGTGCGATACCTGCTTTTACTAGGCCTTATAACTACCAATTTTAGTAAAGCATCAACATGTCTTGTACAAGCCTCCTTCTGCTGGGGAGTCAGGTGCTTCAAAGGCCTTTCTTCGATAATAAAATCAGGATTTTTGATGTCCAAATAACAGAGTACTTGATTCTTGGACCAGTGTAGGAGAGGGTTCTCCCCTATAAATCCCTGATTTTTAAATTCTGTGAGCAAAGGATTGAATTGCTCTTTAAACCTTTGTGAAGTTTCTTCAGCTGAATAATGGACCATTTCTTTGATTTGAATATATTCTTCTTCCTCAAGGTCCAGCTCATTTATAACTGCTACTGCAATAACAGAGGGTAAAGTATTAATTGTGGTCAAGTTTTTGTAGAATGTTACCACATTTCCTTCAATACGGACTCCCCCGTGCATTGCTCGTATAAAATTGTAGCCAATGATCATCTGTATATTGTCTCCGAGAATCATAGGGAAATTGTACGTATAAGGTATACTGAAAATATTTTCTCCAATGTACATTCTTCCCTACTTCATCTTCATCCTAGTGGATTGTTGAGAATTTATCCCGCTATATTGTACTATGAAGGTGTTATCTTCAAGTCCTTCATTTGGTACAAACTTCTGGTCAACACAGCATGTTGTAGCTCCCATGTCTAGAATTGCCTTTAGTGGAACATAGGGAGTCCTGGTATTTCAATTTCCACGGTTAGATTATATAACATATTTTTAACTAACCTTGGCCCTTTAGCTTCTTGAGCTACAGTAAAACGACTGGTAGTCTCTTCATAGAGCATATTTGCAACTTCTATTTTTTCTTCATTTAATGGTTCTTTGCCTCGTTCCAAGGTATTGAAGTCATCACCCAGCTCTACTTCTATCAGCAGTTCCTCATACTTGGTTTTATAGTACTTCACTTCTTTCTGAAGCTTTTCTATCTCTCCTTGGCACCATGAGATATAATACTGTTGTTCTTGAATCAAGTTTTAGGGAAGAAAGGAGCAGGTGCAGTAGGTGCTACTGGTACCTTTTGGTTGAAGTAGTAGGGTTCGCATAGGTTGCATGTGGTGATAAGGCACTTAGGGCAGTGTATCCTTGCCCATTACACCGTTTTTCTATTGGATCGAGAGAAAACGATAGAGGGGGGGGGTGATTATCGTAAAACGTTTCAGATTGTAAGATAGAGAATGCACCGCGAAAATTAAAACTAACCAACATGCAAACACCAAGATTTTACTTGGTTCGGAGTCGCGGTCGGCTCCTACTCCAAGGTCCACGGTCGTTGACTATTTACTGCGGGCAATTCTATATGTGCGCAAAACAGTTTACAGAAGGATGATTACAATAATAGTACAGTAAGGAAAAAGATAGCTCTTCGTTACCGACGTCCGGTGTGGAATGTATCTCGGAGCAGAGGGATGTTGTCGGCGCTTGTATCTCGAGTTGGGAGGTTTCTGTAGTAGAGCGCCTCGAGTAGAAGAGCGTGAAAGCGTTGGAAGAAGTTCTTGTTGAGAAGCCTTGGGGTTGGGTGCTATTTATAGCACTTCGGGGCGCCCTGAACGTTGGGGGCACCCCCCATTTGTCAACCGATCCGGAATTGTCTTGGTCAACCTTTATCCCACTCGAATAGGGCTGAGGATTGACTCTGGGGGCGGCCGGGACGCTGGGGGTGCCCTGGTTGACCCTTTCAGCGAGCTTCTCGGCTGGATAAAAGTTATCCGCTTCGTTGGCTTGAGTGCGGGGCGCCCAGAGCATCAGGGGCGCTCGGGAGCACGGGGGCGCCCCGCCCACTTAGCTTCCAAAGCGTACTTTTGATCAGCTTGTTTTGTATTCACCTTGGGGGCGCCCGGGACACTGCGGGCGCCCTACTCAACTGCTGCCTCACTCCTTTGAGGCTCTCTGAGCTGCAGACACTCGTTCCTTTGGTCCTGCATCCAGGGTTAGTCCAAAACAATATGAAGCAATAGAGTATTAGGTTTATACAGCCTTAGCTGTCTTGGTTCTGACTTTGGGTCTCCAAAATGGAACCCTAGGTCGAACCGACGCCTACTGTTCCCTCGACGGGGAACGCGTCCTCACCTACTCCTCTCAGGAGAATTTACCTGATGCCAACCGGCTCCTCCGGTTGGACTTTTGCCCAGCAGTCCTTTGCCAGGTGCCTAGCTATCCTTCGCCAGGTCTTCAGTTCCAGGCAGTCCTTCGTCTGGTGCCCAGCAGTCCTTCGCCAGGTCTTCAGTTCCAGACAGTCCTTCACTAGGTCTTTAACTCCTAGCAGCCCTTCGCTAGGTGCCCAGCAGCCCTTCGTTGGGTCTTTAGGGTTCTGATGCCTAGCAGTCCTTCGCTAGGTGCCTAGCAGTCCTTCGCTAGGACATTAATCTGCACACTCAAGTAGTATGTTAGAAAAACAAAACATCTTAACTTTTGAACCCTTTGCCATTGATCAAAACACAGGTTCGACTTGGGTGCTATCTACACCAACAATCTCCCCCTTTATGATTTATGGCAACCCGGTTCAAAAAGTTAAGTTAATCAGAGCAGATGATATAAAAGTTTAGTTTCCTCCCCCTGGAAGGAATCTCCCCCTAGGGTTTTCAAAAGTTCGTGGGGTTTGTAAGTTTAAAGATGGAATTAATTTTTCAAATACTTAGAACAATTTTCAAAAGAAGCTTTAGACTTTAAACACTTAAACACTTTTGAAGATTTACACTTAAAAATTTCAAGTCAGTAGAAAAGAACCATCTTCTGAAGTTTTAAGGTTTTTTTTGGAACCATAGCGTAAGTTTAAGATAAGTACTTAGCCAAATTTACAACTGCTTAAGTTTTAAGTACAAAAAAACTTTTTTGAAAAACAGCTTGATTTTAAGTGTTTAAAAGGATTTTTGAAAATGACTTTAGTTTAAGTACTTTGAAAGCAGCTTCAAGTTTAAGTACCAAAAAAAGGTTTGAAAGCAGCTTTAGTTTTAAGTACTAAAAAGGATTTGAAAGCAGCTTTAGTTTTAAGTACTAAAAAAGATTTGAAAGCAGCTTTAAGTTTAAGTACTAAAAAATTTGAAAGCAACTTTAAGTTTAAGTACTAAAAAATTTGAAAGCAGCTTTAAATTTAAGTACTAAAAAATTTAAAAGCAGCTTAACTTAGAGAAACTTTGGAGAAAAACTTAGTACATTTGAAAATAGATTAAGTACTTTTTGAAGAAAGGATAAAGTTTTGAAATTTATTTTGAAAAAAATTTTAACGCTTCTCTCCTTTCCTATCTCTCCCCCTTTGCCATATATCAAAAAACAAAGTAATATAGCAGAAAGAAAATAAATAAATTGCATAAATAAATTGCAAAAAAGAATTAATGTGTTGTACTGAACCAATGCAAGATAAACTGAATCAAACCAATTTAAATCATCTCTGTAGGGACCTGTCTAACCCAATTAGCTACTTACTAACTGTTATAAACAGTAGTTTTCACTAGGATTAGTCGAGTTAAGTGTTCTGTTCAAGTTAGATTTTCTAAACTTGACACTTAACTTGATTACTGTTTAAGTTGTATTTAGTGCCCCAATTACTGCAGATGCACTGACTTAAAGCATCTTGAATTAAGGCAAAGACCTAAGCATCTCAACCCATTCTAGGTTATCAATCAACAGTACCCTAAGGTGCTTGTGAGATGTTGGCTTCTAAATCTATAGGTGCATGCAGTTCTAGTGTTAGGGCCTAGGCTAAGTCCATTTGCGAAAAAGCCCTAGTTTTGAAGGGGGTAGTTTTAAAATAAAACTAAGTCGAAAAATTTATTTAAAAAAAATTTTCAAACTAAGTAAAAGCTGATTTTGGAATCAAGTAAAGTAGTTTTAAAATTATTTTAAAAATTGATTTTTTAAATCAAATAAAGCAGTAAGAAAACCAAAAGTAGACTAATCCTATTCTACCAAGCATAATCCTAACTGCCTTCTTAATGAGCTGAACTCAGACTCAGGTAGGGGTTTAGTGAATATGTCGGCTAAGTTGGATTTAGAGTCTATATGCTTAAGGACTATTTCACCCCTGGCTACATGATCTCTTACAAAGTGGTGTTTAACTTCTATGTGTTTAGTTCTGGAGTGTTGGATTGGATTTTTAGTTAGATTAATTGAGCTTATATTATCAATGAAGACTTGGATTCGATTGTAGTCAAGCTGGAAGTCTTTAAGAGTGTGCATCATCCATAAGAGTTGTGCTACACACTCTCCTAAAGCAACATACTCAGCTTCAGTTGTGGACAAAGCTACATAGTGTTGCTTTCTGCTGCACCAACTTACTAGACTGTTTCCTAAGAGTTTGCAGCTTCCGCTTGTACTTTTTCTATCTAGTTTACAACCAGCATAGTCAGAGTCTGAATATATTGATAGTTTAAAAGTTGAGGTCCTAGGATACCAGATCCCTACATTTAGGGTGCCCTTAATGTATCTTAATATTCTTTTTAGGGTCGCTAAGTGCGTTTCCTTAGCACAGGTTTGGTATCTAGCACACATTTCTACCGAGAAAAGGATATCAGGTCTGCTGGCTGTAAGGTATAGTAGGCTTCCAATCATACTCCTATAAAGTTTAAGGTCTACTGGTTTTCCATCAGGGTCACTATCTATTTTTATATTAGTGGCCATAGGAGTATTTATGCTTTTAGAGTTATCCATTTTAAATTTCTTTATTAACTCTTTAGCATATTTGGATTGATGGACATAGTTCCCATCCCTAGTTTGTTTAATTTGTAACCCTAAGAAAAAGTTGAGCTCACCAACAAAGCTCATTTCAAATTCATTTTCCATTATTTTAACGAATTCTTTTAAAAAATTAGAGTTGGTGGACCCAAAGATTATGCCATCGACGTAGATTTGGGCAATAAAGATTTCTTTTTCTAAAGTTTTAATAAATAGGGTTGAATCGATTTGTCCTTGTTTAAATTCTTTAGAAATTAGGTAAGTGGATAAGCGTTCATACCAGGCCCTAGGTGCTTGTTTTAGTCCATAAAGCGCTTTGGTAAGTTTGTAAACATGGTCAGGTCTTTCTAAGTCCTCAAAACCAGGGGGTTGTCCTACATAGACATCTTCCTTAATGAATCCATTTAGAAAGGCTGACTTTACATCCATTTGGTATAGTTTAAATCCTTTATGAGATGCAAAGGCCAATAACATCCTAATGGACTCAAGTCTAGCTACCGGGGCGTAGGTTTTTATCATAGTCTAATCCTTCTACTTGGCTGAATCCTTTCGCTACTAAGCGTGCATTATTTCTGACTATCTCTCTTTGATCATTTAACTTATTTCTAAAAACCCACTTAGTGTCAATGACGGATTTGCCCTCAGGTTTAGGTACTAGTTCCCAGACTTGGTTCCTCTCAAATTGGGCTAACTCTTCTTGCATAGCTATGATCCAATCAGGATCAGGTAAGGCTTCCTCTATAGTCTTAGGTTCTATTTTTGAAATCATTGCTATCTGACTAAGGTTTCTATAGGAAGACCTAGTTCTGACTCCTAGAGTTGGATCACCCACAATTTGATCGGTTGGGTGACTGAGTCTGGGTTTCTTGGTTTTTCTGGAACTTGGTTCAACCTCAGGTCCGGCTGGTCGGTTTGGTTGACTAATTGATTCAACTATTTGAGTTGGTTCAATAATTGGTTCAATAGTTGGTTCAATTTGTAGGACCGGTGGCGTCGATAGAGGGGTGGGTGAATATCGATCGTTGAAATATTTCGTTAAACTTCGTAAGTCTTTCGAGCGTTCTAAAATCAAAGTTAGTAGCACAGCGGAAAATAAAATAGAAAGCAAGACAGGGACACAGCGGGATTTATTTACTTGGTTCCCAACCCCCCAGGGTCAGTACGTCCAAGGCCTATGTACTCGGCGTGAGTCCACTATTGGTCTCCTTTCCGGAATTTTCGGAGGCAGAGAAAACCCGTCTTACAGTGTACAATTACAAGCACAAGTACAGAAAGTTAAGTACGGAATAATGAACGTAAACCGAACAAAACAAAGTTGAAGCTCGGCCGATCTGGACCTCCGAAGTGCCGCACACTTCCTCCTGGAGCCTCCCGGTCGTAGAGCCTCGTCTTTAGCGTGTTGTCGTCGGTCAGAATGATCAGAATGGCTTGTAGCAGTTGTGTGTGAAGCAGAGGGGTCGAAGCCCCTTATATAGGCCTCCTGGGGGTGCCCTGGACGCTGGGGGCGCCCCGATAAACCCGGTCAAATTTTATCCCCGCGTCGACCTCGCCGCAGCTGATAAAACCTTTGACCAGGGCACCCCGGACCTCCCGGGCACCCTCATGAGGGCTTATCTGTGTTTCGAGCTCGAAACTGCAAATACAGCTTTGAACCAGGGCGCCCCGGACGCTCCGGGCGCCCCGCTTGACACCTATTCTGCTTACCAAACAAGACTGCCATTTTCCTGCTTTAGCTTGGGCGCCCCCAACACTAGGGGCCCTGCTTCAGGGCCTCCAGCAGGTTGCTTTGTCTTCCAATCTTGGTACCTGCAAGATACACAAACACAAAGCACATATACATATAATATTAGCCTTAAGGACTTGGTTCGGACTTTGGATCTCCACGAAACCCTAGGTTGAACCGGCGCAAGTTCTCACCCCCGAGAACGCGCCTTCCACCTACTCCTTTTAGGAGCCGGTTGCCACCCAGTCCTTCGGGTGGACTTTTGCTTAGCCTCCGATTACTCCGGATCTCGAGACGCTCAAACCCTGACCCGTCTCTACTCCTGTCCTTAGTCATCGCTCAGCTAAGTTGCTCAGTCCCTTGGACCAAGACTTCATTACCTAGCAGTCCTTCGCCAGGTCTTCATTCCCTAACAGTCCTTTGCCAGGTGCCTAGCAGTCCTTCGCCAGGTCTTCATTCACTAGCAGTCCTTCGCCAGGTGCCTAGCAGCCCTTCGCTAGGTCTTAGACTCCTAGCAGCCCTTCGCTAGGTGCCAGCAGCCCTTCGCCAGGTCTTAGGATTTCGGTGTCTAGCAGCCCTTCGCTAGGTGCCCAGTAGCCCTTCGCTAGGTCTTAGGGTTTCGATGCCTAGCAGCCCTTCGCTAGGTGCCCAGCAGCCCTTTGCTAGGTCTTAGGGTTTCGATGCCTAGCAGCCCTTCGCTAGGTGCCCAGCAGCCCTTCGCCGGGTCTTAGGGTTTCAATGCCTAGGTTAACTAGGACTTTTCTTCAACTTAGGTCACTTCTCCTTTGCTCCCCTTTGTCTGTTCATTGTATCACTGACTTAAGTGTATTGTCAAACATTAAAACACTTAAAGAAGAACATCATTGATGAAACTTGCACCAACAATCTCCCCCTTTTTGATGTTTGACAATAACTTAAGTTAGATTGGTTTAAGGGGCTAACTTACCATCCTTGGGATAAAAAAAATGATATAAGTTTTGAAACTACTTTTTTGATTTTTGGGAGAAAATTTTTTCTAACTTAAGCACACCTCTCCCCCTTTGTCATACATAAAAAAAAACACAAGAAAATACTTGTACCAACAATGACAACTTTTGGTTCTTTTGGAGAATACTTCGTGCAAAATTCTTGAAAGCATTGTATTTTGAATGGTATATTGCATTTTTTTGAAAAATGCATATTTTGAAAAAGATGCTATGCGCTTTGAAAAGTACAAGTACTTTGAAAATTATTATGATCTTTTTAAAAAAATGCAAGTACTTTTGTAATTTTTGAAAAAATATAAGTACTTTTGGAAAATGCATAACTTTTGAAAGAATGCTATTTTGGAAAATATAAATATTATACATATTTTGCAAGTACTAACTATTTTTGAAAAAGATGAGACCTTGAAAAATATATGTAATTTTTGAAACATAATATTTTACTTGACTATGTTTCTTTTCCAGTCTGACACAATCCTAGGAAACCTTGTTAACCACAAGGACATTTTCCTAAGTGTCCTGGAAATTCTTCAAACTCAAGTAAATATTAACAGAATTTTGCCAAAAAAATGATAGTACTTTTGAAAATATCTGCTAGGGGATTTTGAAAAATGTGTGAACTTTTGAAGACCCAATATTTTACTTGACTTGGTTTATTTTCCAGTCTGACACCATCCTGGGAAACCTTGTTGACTACAAGGACATTTCCTAAGTGTCCTGGAAATTCCCCAACCCAAGTAAACATTATTACAAAAATAATTTCATAAGTCACACAAATTCTAACAAATAGAATAATAGTATTTTGAAAGACTTAGATTTTTAGCAAGATTTTGAAAATATGAAAACATGTTATTAAATAATTCTTTTAATTTGACCTCCCCCTAAGCTTGGCTCAGTCCTGGGAAGCTTGTTGACCACAAGTACTCTTCCTCTGAGTCTTAAGGTTTGATTCAGATTAAAAAGAAATATTTAACAAAAAAATGAATAATTACCAAAAAAAACTCTGAAATTCTTCTTTTGACTCAGACTCCCCCTAAATTTGACACATCCTAGGAGTCCTTGAAGATCATGAAGTGAACCTTTCCTCTGTGTCTTTAGGGTTTATCAAAGTCAAAGAAACATGTACATTTTTGAACATATAATTTTTACAACATAAACCCTTTTTGAAAACACAAGTAATAATGATTTAAAGCACAGTTTTCGAAAAGTATTTTTCAAATGATAGTAATGTTTAAAGTGCAGTTTTTGAAAACCATTTAAAAAGAATAAAAAGCACTCCCCCTGTACCCGATACCGTTTGACTCTATCTAAGTGCCTTAAGGAACTTTAGTGTTGTCCTAAGAGACTTGTGTCTAATTGTGTGAGTCAAACACTTTTCAAAAGAATATAATTTTTGAAAGCATATACTGTATTGGCAGTCAAACAAGCATGAAATCCATACAAACATTATTAGATTGAAGCACTATTTTGAAAATATATTTTTAGAAAAATATTCTAGCAATTTTGAAAGACAATTTTGAAACATGCTTATCAATTCATTAGTCCTTAACATCTCACCCATTCTAGATGTATCAATACAACAATCATGGTTGCCTTATAGGTGTATTGTGAGATGCTTGAATCATTTTTCTTAATTTATTATTAACTCTAAGATTTAATTGAAGCTTGTGTTAGATTTGAATTTGACAAGAAGTAACTTAAATTTGAATTTCAAAAATCGGCTTTCAGGTCTTGGCGAGGCACTAGGCCTTCTTTGGCCGTAGCCTTATTGGATCATCAACCCTTTCCTTGACAAAGCCTTTTAATGAAATTTCATTTTTAAAATTACTTGTTGAAAAATTCTGGTCTAACTAGTTTGGGTCTTGGATCGGTAGCTTCGGCTAGTTTCACCAGTCTAAAGAGACCAAGTATACTTGATCTTATTAGAATTGACTTCCCTAACGTACTATCATCTCACCGCCACCCAATACTAGGTTGATCAAGTTTCAATTATTCTTTTTCCTATAGCCGTTCTAATATATGCATAAAATTTAAATATGAATGACATGTCATATATTTAAAAGAAGTAGTAAATGCATGACATGACAATTATGCATGAGTCAAACAAATTCAATCATTTTATTTAAGTTTCTAATGATGTATCAAATTCCCGATTTGATACATGTCGTGTGAACCCGCGAATATGTCAACGCACTTTGACATATTTAATGTTATTAATTTTAATTGTTATAGTTTTGGGTAAAATTTTAGTTTAGTTCAAGTTTAATTTATTTAAGAGTTAGTTGGATTCAAGTTAATTAAGAATTAATTGAAGTTCAAATTAATTTGAAATTGATTAATTTGAATTAATTTAATTTAATTAGAATTAATTTGAATTAAGATAATTTAATTTAATTAGAATTAATTTGAATTAAGATAATTTAATTAGGATTTAATTGAATTTGATTCGAATAATTAATATTTAATTGAATTTAATTGATTTAATTTATTTAATTAATATTTAATTGAATTTAATTGATTTAATTAATATTTAATTGATTTAATTAATATTTAATTGATTTAATTGATTTAATTAATATTTAATTGAATTTAATTGATTTAATTAATATTTACTTGAATTTAATTGATTTAATTTGATTTTAATTTGAATTTAATTAAGATTTAATTTGATTTTAATTAAGATTTAATTTGAATTTAATTTTGATTTAATTAAGATTTAATTTGAATTTAATTAAGACTTAATTTGATTTTAATTTGAATTTAATTAAGACTTAATTTGATTTTAATTTGAATTTAATTAAGATTTAATTTGATTTTAATTAAGATTTAATTTGAATTTAATTAAGATTTAATTTGATTTTAATTGATAAGGTTATAATGATTAATTAATAGTTGTGGATTTAAATTCATTATTTTCATTATTTCAAAAATTTCTTCATCATTTTTATCTACCTTTTCAATTTTTTCTAACAATTCGGATTTATTTGAACCTTTGTAATTTTTGTTGACTATGACCCTAATCTTAGATAGTTCCATATCCTCCTTATCTTCAAAATTATATCTTTTAGTATCCTCAAAATAGGAGGAGTAATTTGGGCCACTAGTTAAGGTTTTGTAATAGTTTTCAAGATTATCTATGATTAGGTTATTATCTAGGAGAATTTTATCTTCAATATTATCTTCAGAATTATCCTCAGATACATCTTCAATATTTTCAAGAAATTCAAAATTAATCTCTAGATTATCCTTAAGATTTTCAGAATTAGTTTTTGGATTATCCTTAAGATTTTCAGAATTAATTTCTGGATTATCTTTAGAATTTTTAAATTCGAATTTAGAGTTATACAACGGATTTTCAAATTTGGATTCATAATTATCTAAAGGATTTTCAAATTTAGGATTATCCTTAAGTTTTTTTAATTCAGATCCATCTGAATTAAAATTATCAGATTTATCTGGATTAAAATTATCAGATTTATCTTAATTAAAATTATCATATTTATCTAGATTAAAATTATCATATTTATTTGAATTAAAATTATCAGATTTATCTGAATTAAAATTATGACAATTTATTTTAGTAATTGCTAAATTAATGTTCTGAATTAAATAATTAATTTCTGAAATTTTAGTCATGTCTGTATTTTCTAATTTTTCATGCAAAACATTAATTTTACTATGCAGAAACTCTAATTTATCAGAAAAATTAACTAAGTTATCAAAAGACAGTGCAGGAATTTTGCAACTTTTCGGAACGTAAATTTTACGTACATTTATTTTTGTAGTGTCTGAATTTCTCGCATTTGAAGCATCTGATGTGATTTTTGTCCCTCCGGACTCCTGGCGCTGGTGTCTCCTTTGCCGCCGGTGGTGTAGACCGAGTCTTATGAGTAGGGCACTGATTTTTATAGTGCCCTCTCTCCCTGCACATAAAACACGTAATTTGAAATTTAAAAATAGACATTTTAATTAAAATATACCTGATTCACTCCTGGGCTCCCCCTCAACTCCTGTCATCGTTGCTCTGTCGGCGATTAGTCTGGTGAAGAGCGGCTCGACTTTGATACCAATTGTAGGACCGGTGGCGTCGATAGAGGGGGGGTGAATATCGATCGTTGAAATCTTTCGTTAAACTTCGTAAGTCTTTCGAGCGTTCTAAAATCAAAGTTAGTAGCACAGCGGAAAATAAAATAGAAAGCAAGACAGGGACACAACGGGATTTATTTACTTGGTTCCCAACCCCCCAGGGTCAGTACGTCCAAGGCCTATGTACTCGACGTGAGTCCACTATTGTGTTGATGCAGTTTGACCCTGATTGTTGTTTTGGTGTTGACATCGATTTTAGTTTAGGTTGATTATGATTAAGTCCTGATCGAGGATTAGGCATGATATGGAAAATCCTAGCCTGGAGGGCTAGGTGTTGGAAAATCCTAACCTGGAGGGTTAGGTGTGAAAAGTCCTAGCTTGGAGGGCTAGGTGATGGAAAAGTCCTAATTCGGAAGGGTTGGGTGAAAAGTCCTAGCTTGGAGGGCTAGGTGAAAAGTCCTAACTTGGAGGGTTAGGTGCAAATTCCCATCCTGGAGAATTAGGTGAAAAAGTCCTGGCTTGGAGGGTCAGGTGCCTAGCTTGGAGGGCTAGGTTGGATGATGTTCTAACTCGGAAGGGTTGGGTGAAAAGTCCTAGCTTGGAGGGCTAGGTGAAAAGTCCTAGCTTGGAGGGCTAGGTGAAATGTAACACCCAATAATTTTCAGGTATTATTAGGGATTTTTCGGAATTTTCCTAGCATTTTTCGGAATTAAAATAAAAAGAAAAAAATAAGGGGTCAGGTGGGGATTGATCTCGCGACCACGCGAGAAGCAAATCCTTAAGCAAGCTTGGCTAACCAGCTGAGCAAGGGTATCAAGCATAGAAAAGGATGAAGCGAATTAATGTTATAGTTGATTTAGCCTGTTTCATGAAGAGGTATTTAAACTTCCGCTTAAGTTGCGATTTAATCCCCTTTTAGGGCTGGGCGACGGCGCAAACAGGCAAAGGGGGGCTGCGAAAACAGGGAGAAGGCAAAGGATCTTTTCCTCCTTCTTCTTCCTCTTGAGTAGAACATCTAGGGCTTCTTCCCTAGGGTCAAGGAGGGAGGAGATTTGCGCGAAGAAAGGGAAGAGGAGTGCTACGTTGGGATTTAAACCATACTTAGTGAGTTTTCTTCAAGATAAGGGTAAGTAGATCACTCACCTGTAATAGGAGTAGTTTTCGTATGTAAGATCTTGTTGTAGAATCATGTTTTATGATGCATGCATTAAGATTATGGTTAGCGTGTGTTTTAAGTTCTTAAAGGTGCATGTTTTTCATGATAGAAATTTAATTGGTTTAGATTTGGTGTATGTAAGCTAGCATGATATGGTTTA